>WNWK01006137.1:25000-109875 GCA_009830355.1 Cherax destructor | reverse complement strand
AGTAAGGAAAATCGTTGTCATTAGACGACTGAACGTGATCGGGCTTCTGCGCAAGCCGAAGGGCATTCTCTTGAACTGATAATGACCAGTAGGTGTAGAGAACGCTGTTAGTTCTTTGCTTTGGTCATCAAGAGGGATCTGCCAAAACCCTTGAAGAAGATCAAGAGTCGAAAAGACCTTGTTATCGCCAATGTTCTGTAACAGGTCATTCAGAACTGGCAATGGAAATCGGTCTGGGATGGTACAGGCATTCAGTTTCCTGTAATCGATAACAGGACGCCATGTTCCATCTTTCTTGGGAACTAGGATTAGAGGGGCATTCCACGGGGAAATGGACTCCTCGATAACTCCATCGCGGAGCATCTTTGCAATGAGTTCGTCAGCAAACACTCTTTGCGCATGCGGCAAACGATACGCAGGCACATAAATGGGTTTAGTACCTTTATCAAGCGGAATATGGTGAGACATAAGCGGGGTCAGACCCATGGACTCACCATCTAACGCGACGGCAGTGCGTGCGCGATTGAGAACCTGGAGAAGTTGTGGAACTTCTTCCAGGTTGTCTGTCATAGCTAGATCATCTTCCTGCACTGGCCGGGTGACGGAAGAATTAGTAGCGGACTCACCTGGGAGGACTGCACTTACAAGAACGTCAGCTGGGATTTGGCTGCTTACGTTTGGGCAGTAGAATGGTAGCGTAGGTGCAGAGATACGGCCGATGACTAGACTCAGTTTATTAATGGCAAGGTGTAGGTATACACGGGAACAGAGCGTGAGGGGACCGGGAGCCAGCAAGGGTGAACCTGTCTCAACTAGGTAGGCCATCGAAGTGAGAGCGAAACATGGCTGACCAGCCTGACCTTGATAGGCCTATAGATGGCAGCACCATAGTGCCGCGCAGTTTGAAAGAGCCTACGAATAGGCTGTTTACATGTGTTGTTTTAGCCCACCTCTTGGTGAGCAAAAATTCACGATGCTCTAACCCACTGGACCATCCAATCCTACACAGAACACGCACCCAGCAGAGTTAAGTGTTGTACCATGATCCGAGGACATACGATGGTGTGGGTGCCTCAGAGCTAATTTCATTCTACTCCCCGTTTGGTGTACTAGCCTCCACAAGCAGTATATATAGTATTGTAACCACGAACGAGTTGTATTTAATCAGTAACAACACCTAGCTCTTCTGGGTGCATGATTTTTGTAGGATTGGATGGTCCAGTGGGTTAGAGCGTCGTGAATTTTCGCTCACCACAAGGAGGGCTAAAACAACACAGGTTCGATCCCAGTTAGTCGCAGTGTTGTTATTGATTAAATACCACTCGTTCGTGGTTACAATAATATATATATATATATATATATATATATATATATATATATATATATATATATATATATATATATATATACTTAGTAAATTAACTATTGTTAATAAGGATATCAATGAACTATCAGACTACATTATATTATTTAAAATCTCTCGCTAAAATTATCTAATTATTACTTGTTGCTCTTATAATCCCGTTGTTTTTCCAATGGAAAAGCGTAATATTAATTCATATAATAACTGCCTTATATTATAATGGAACAGGTGCATAAAAAAACGGAAATGGTTATAACTATGACCATAATTTTTAAAGGGGTGGACCGGTAAGCCAGCGGAAGGCCTTGGTCAGATGACCAAAAGCTCCAACGGCGGGTCATCATCTTACTAAGACCCGCGTCAGGAAACACTTGTTCTGTTTCCTGACGAACCTTACCTAACCTAACCTAGCAGGTACATACCATAAACTCAACTGATTGGGTGAAAACGAAATTGGTCAATATTAAGTTAATGGTCGTGTTTTATTCATTTGTAAATTCCCCATATCAATGGAGCTGTGCAATTGAAGCCTTTATATTTTGGGCCTATAGAGAAAAAAAGTTTTTGGTAACCCCCCCAAAAAATTAATATAACCTAACTAAACTAGATTTTAATTCCTAATCTAGGTTTGGTTAATTTAGGTTAAGTTACATTTTTGGAGGGGTAACCAAAAAATGGGACTATCCCATAGGCATAAATTAAAAATGTCTCTCTTACACAATCTACTTGACATTGGGAGTTTAAAAAATAACCCATCGATATGCTAATAAAGGCGAACAATAACTCATCATTTACTACAAGATCGCTTAACAATGCGTTCCAAGATACTAATTAAAAGACATCATCATGAATGCGTAAACTGTGGCACCATTTATTCCCAGGTCAACATCACATGTGTATTATATGTCACTTACTAGTCAGTGACGATGATAGGCAAATTCTTTGACTAATTTACAAAAACAGTTCTTGTATTAGAATATCAGTAATCCACATATAGTTACAGAACTATTAAATAAAACCTAAGTATTCAAGCTTCACGAAAACAGTCAATTAACTTTCGTTCTCAATATAATTTCTGGCAGTCGATGTTCCGCTCTCACTCAAGAATAAAAATAAATACTGAAATTTATGCAGCTAACTTTCTCTGACAAGTTGAGGTCCGCTTAGCATGACTGCTGCTTTATTATTTTTTGTTGGGAAAAAAGTGAATATTTTGACGAGGGGGAGAGAGGTATGTTGGTGGTAGAGGGGGGGGGAGTTGAGGGATTGATTGGGTGCATTAATTCACGATTAAAAAAATCATACATTTTATTTGCGTTGATTCTATCATTGTCATATCTGCTGTAGATGGTTTTATTTACTTATTCGGTTAAATTCATATTTCTATGACCACTATTACAATAATTTAATTGCATTCATTTTCACTCATTAATCCTATCATTCGTTGTTATTCATTATATTCATAATTCTAAGTATCATTATTGTTCATTATAATTATCGTTTCACATTGGCACTGTCACTGTTATGACGTTATAACTATCATTATCATAATTTTACATAGGTAACAGTGCTACTATCAACGTTAATTACAATATAGAAAAAAGGAAAGTAAACTTTTTTTAGAATAACAATAGTGTCTCATTTAATTTTAGTTTTGGGGATAAATTCCTCCTCGTTCTGATTATAAATTAATTGTGCCAATAGACTGTTAAAAATTGTTTTTGTGACAAACTAGCATCAAAGACATGTCCTGCGCAAGGTAACAGAGGGAAGAGGAAGCAGTCACTTCACACAGTCACTTAACAAAGTCACTTACAGTCACTTAACATGGCGCTGCGCACGATCATGCAATTGGTAGCGAAAAAAATAACAGAAATAATTTGACTGGGTCACGTGTGGAGGCGAGTGAAGGGCTGCTTTGTTGACTCCGTCCGTGCTTGTCCTTGATCAAATTCTGTCACCCAAAAATTATTTTCATTTTCACTCAATCTCCTTTTTTTATGACTTCAACGATTTTATTTTACTTTTTTTTTTTCATATTCGATGACTCCCCAGTTTTCTCGGACTGTTGCCCATGATATTAAGTTACCTTGCCTGGTGGTGCTCGATGGGTAGGTCAGTTTGCAATAGTTCTCTAGACTATATACCACCAGACGTGGAGGGTGGTTGTTGAAGCTATTAATTTATTTATCCGGGAAAAAGCATTTGAGGCGACTCTTCGCCATATGGTGACCCATACAGTGGATCATTAAAAGCATCTTCAATACCAGTTCAATGCTTTAACAATCGTGTTCTTGATTCATGGCTACAGATTGCTGGTGGTAGAGCACTTTCATCTAGCATCTGCCGTGACCAGGAGTCACTTTCAACTCAATAACCATCCATTAACCGCATTATTATTATTTCGAAGAAATTAGAGTTTCTCCTGACGCAGGTTTAAGCTGTATGAGGCCCACTCAGTGAAGCCTTTGGTTATCTGGCCGAGACCTTCTGTCGGCTTACCAGTCCACCCCGGAAAAAAAAAATTATCACATCATAAAATGCTCGTTACCAGCATCCGTTTCCATTCTCCTTGAATTTAGTATCAATCCTTCGTCAAACAAAAATTATTCTCTACTCTCTACATAACCTTTTCTCAAATAGTTCCTCATTTCTCCACCTTTCGTTGAAGCCTCCAGCATCACAAAAAAAAAAAAACACCACCTCTACCCATATTACTGGGAAGCTGCGTCTCCCTCCCTCTCATAAGCGAGTTGCGAGGTCGGCATCATTTGTCAGTTGTCTGGGAGCGAGGGTACTGCTCCCAGAGGTTTCCCCCAGAGACATTTCATGCTTTGTTTAATTTATACATTTCTCAATTCCTACATTTATTCGACTGTCATAACTTAATCTAGTGTTTCTGCTCTTTCTCCCCCCTTCCTCGCTCCCTCTGTTCTCTTCAGTATTAAATTTTTTTATTGACAAATTGATCCATGAATATGAGTTCCTTCTTTTTGGTTGTAAATGATTATTATCCCTCGTCGCTGTTCTGCGAATAGTGATCATTTCCTATAGTCGGTGAAGCAATAGTTCATTTTTGTGTTGAATAGGAGCAGAACCTCGGTAAAAAAGACGGTGTATTACTGAGATATAATGTAGACTTAGTCATTAATATTCCACTGACTTTTCTGGGTTATCCCTGCTTAAGTCTTAATAATTTACCTCCACTTTATGCCTATAAAAATAGTTTTCTTTGAAACAAGAGTACAATAATGCAGTGAGTTTCAGTAAAGCTGGTCTTTTCTTATTTTATAGGCTTAGGTTCCAAACAGCGGAAATTAAATGCAATTCAGCCCTTTTTCCGTAAACTTTTTTTTCTAGGAGAGCAAGAAAGGTGTATCCCAGAGAGAGAGAATACTACCTAGTCTTTAAAGCAAACTTAAACTGAAAGTCAACTTTGCGCTTGAAATGGCTGTAAACTAATTCTCCATAACTTTTATTTAATCACGATGTATATATGTATATAAGTCGAATTTTCTTTGAAATATATTCTATATAAATTTTTTTTGTGACTGATAGATATATATTTAGGTGAATTAGCATAACATAAATCTTAACCCTGCCGACAGCACCATTACTTGCACAGTAACTGCAGAACATAGACTTACATAGCTGCTGCATATCTTAACAGTTGTCAATCACTATTCAGTGCCGATAACTACATCTTAATCATGCATGGGAAGTATAAAAAAAGGCATGCATGATTAAGATAGTAGTTATCGGCACTGGAAGATAGGTGATTGACAACTGTTAGGAACAGTGCAGCAGCGACTCGTGACGGGTCTAGTGTTCTGCAGTTACTGTGCAAGTAATGGTGCTGTCGGCGAGTTATGAACTGGAGCGTCCGGTGTCAGGGGTGCCATATCTTGTGGTCATAATGTTTCCGCCATGGTGAAGCGAGTGTATGTTACAGGTGGAAGTATCAGTTAGCAAGTAGCATCGTAAAGAAATGACCATTGTAGTTGTGAATTTCCTAATTTCTTACGTAGTTGGGTGTAGGAGGTTCCAAAATCTCTGGGTCTTCCGATAAACCGCTTAGTATCATAAACCGAGGGCAGTCAACCTTGTGCATGTTACGTTTAACTTTTGTTGTCGAGTCATCCTCTGGGTCCTATGTTAAGGTTCCTGATTAATATTGTTAGCAGTGTTAATCGCAAGGAATTTATAATGATCCTTAAAGGATTATGTTAAATATTCACAGCAAAGATAAGAGATAATTTCCGATAATTAGATCGGAGCAAATTTGCACTTTACTAATGTTAACTTTTCTACACAAAACTATTTTCTCTTTATTTACTTTAAGAAGAGTAATGTTTACCAGTTCACCCTAATACATCCTAACCTTTATAATGGCCCCTGCCTGCTACAGCTTACACACCAATTTATCTTAATGCGAGAGATGTAATGGTCGCTTGGCAAGAGAGGCAGAAATATCCTGTTAGAGAGCTAGAAATTCTTTGAGAAATTATTCCTTTTTCCCTTCCCAAATAAATAGTCCATGAGGTCTTCAATGGGATGGACGTTGTATGTCAATAAGATCTTTTTTCTGTTATTAATTATCTTTTTTTGTGGCCTGGTCATCGCGGAAACTCGTTGATTATTACGGTCCAATGAACAGCATAATTTTCTGCAAGACTGAGGCCTTGAAGTGGGCCCCACGGGTGCCAGGAGTATGTCCACCAGTCTGCAGGATTTGGAGAATATTCACACAAATTTTCACGTCCAAATTTCATGTTTTGTAAACAACAGGACATTAAGCATTACTGCTCCATTAGCTTTGCAGCAATTCTAAAATGTCAGAGACAAATTTCCTACCATACTTGCTGTAGTTTCGACAAGATTAAGCTGGGAATTGATTCATATTACAGACTATATTGATAATGACTTAGAGCAATATTAAAAATTATGAGTACAGACAAAAATTTTCAACGATATTATTCTATAATAAATATAAATCTGGCGGATAAAGCTGAGAGAAGCACGGCTACGCCAGTACCAGGAGTATAAATCAGTGGTGAGCAGCGGGCAGCAGCGACCAACCATTAATCACAGTGTTTGTGGCGTTTTCACAGGATCACAAAACTGCCTCACACAATCCATGTTGGTCGCTCCCACTCACTACATCCAACTCTCCAATCAAGGAGAGCGTTGACGATGGCGACGAACTCTTGATTCATGGAAGTAAAGTTACCCTCCCCTTCCTTGGACTAAACATAAGTATCTTCCATTCTTAAGGAGCTGTATGACTTCCATACACACACACACATACAGGGTATGTACACTGAGATGTGTATTTCTCTCAGAGTTTATATATGCTGATAGTTGATTTTAATCACTATTTCAGGAGTTAAAGTATTTTCGTCAAATGGTTAAAAAGATTTTCATGCGGCCTTGATGGCCGCAGTGTAGTCGATAGGCTTTAAACACACACACACACACACACAGAAAGAAAGGTTAAGGGAAATCGGCCTGACGACACTAGAGGACAGGAGGGTTAGGGGAGACATGATAACGACATATAAAATACTGCGAGGAATAGATAAGGTGGACAGAGACAAGATGTTCCAGAGAGGGGACACAGAAACAAGGGGTCACAATTGGAAGTTGAAGACTCCTATGAGTCAAAGGGATGTTAGGAAGTATTTCTTCAGTCATAGAGTTGTCAGGAAGTGGAATAGCTTAGAAAGCGACATAGTGGAGGCAGGAACCATACATAGTTTTAAGACTAGGTTTGATAAAGCTCGTGGAGCAGGGAGAGAGAGAGAGAGGACCTAGTAGCAATCAGTGAAGAGGCGGGGCCAGGAGCTATGACTCGACCCCTGCAACCACAAATAGGTGAGTACACACACACACACACACACACACACACACACACACACACACACACAAACACACACACACACACACACAAACACAACACACACACACACACACACACACACACACACACACACACACACACATGCTCATGGAGCATGGAGCAGGGAGAGCAGAGACCCAGTAACAGACAGCGAAGAGGCGGGGCCAGGAGCTGGGTATCGACCCCTGCAACCACAATTAGGTGAGTACAATTAGGTGAGTACACACACAACACACGCACACACAACACACACATACAACTCACACATACAACACACACATACAACACACACATACAACTCACACATACAACACACACATACAACTCACACATACAACACACACATACAACACACACATACAACACACACATACAACACACACATACAACTCACACATACAACTCACACATACAACACACACATACAACACACACATACAACACACACATACAACACACACACAAACACACCACACACAAACACACCACACACACACACACACACACAAACACACCACACACACACACACCACACACACACACACGGTGTAGTGCTCCTCGGGACCAGGAGCGGAGACTCGATCCCTGCAACTACATATAGGTGAGTACATAGACACATTCGACAAGAAAGCGGAGCCTGAACCTCCGTGAGAAATCGCGAAAGCGCTTGGATTTTCACTATTTTTACTGTGCTTATTTTGCATATGACCAAAACCCGTTGTCAGGAGGCATTTGTCCTATTTCCTGATGAATATTATCTTACCTAACCTAGCTTAACTTAAAGTACGTTTATACAGGAAACAATATATACCTGTAGAGGGTTTTGGGGGTCAACGCCCCCGTGGCCTGGTCTGAGACCAGGCCATGTGTGTGGCTATATACCAGGTTTTCCACCATAACTAGGTGTGTACACAGGGCATACTTCATACATAAATTCATATGTAAATACAATAAACCCATGAACCCTTGCGAGTATAGCTTTTCATGAATAATAATAATAATAATAATAATAATAAACTTGTGCGGCCGTCACACAGGAACACTTGATAATAAAAAAGACATATGCAACACTTGGGTGTTTTCACTATGAAGATCTTTCTCTAACCAGCGATTTTTTTTTCAATTGGGATAGAATGACACGGGATCGCTTGGCCTCGCTTATTGGGCGAATAAAATACTCAAAAAAGAAGGAAGGATTTACGGGTTAAATACTGCTCTTTTCTCCATGCTTCGTGCTGGTGAAGGGCTTTTGATTCATAGCACTGGAGCTACCTTCATTTTCCTTGTATGAAACCTGATTACCTCGAATTCCGCTGGCTCGGTGTGATCCCTGGGGGTTTAGCGCTTCCCAGTAATGAAATATTCACAGGCCTATAACGAGGTCTTGACAACCAGGTCTGGTGTGGTCTTGACAACTAGGTTTGGTGGGGTTTTAACGACCATGCCTGGCGTGGTTTTAACGACCATGCCTGGCGTGGTTTTAACGACCATGTCTGGTGTGGTCTTGACGACCAGGTCATTGAAATGACACTTTTACCAACATCTTGAAACGAATAAATTGAGTAAGGATGTTCATTACGGTTTTGGCCTTCAAGACTGCAACTAAGATACCGACCATAGAGGTCATCCTATATACTTAAATGCTTGAAGCATTCTCTACGGTCAACCGTGCTAACGAAACTCGTCAATGTGAATGTAAACACCACAACTGATTTTAGATTCATCCAGTGACTGGTTCCACATAGTGGATAGGTTCATCTAGATACTGGTGCCGCACAGTGGATAGTCATGAAGATACTGGTATTACATAGTAGATAGGTTTATCAAGTGATTGGTGTCACACAGATTGGTTCTCCCAATTATTGATGTCACATAGATTGGTTCTTCCAGTTACTGATGTCACATGGATTGGTTCTCCCAATGATAGGTGTCATTCAATAGAAAGGTTCATCCAGTGACTCGTGTCATATGGCAGATAAATTCATCCAGTGACCAGTGTTACATAGATTGGCTCTCCTAGTGACTGGTATCATACTGTGGAGAGGTTCATCCAGTGATTAGTGCCACAGATTGAACAAGATCATATCGTGACTAGTTTTACTAATTGTAGAGGTTCTTCTAGCAACTTTTGCTACAAAATGATGTTTAAATGAATACCTGAAAAACAATTTTTTTTGCAACTGTTCTTTTGCTCACACAGTGGTAAATGAATATCTAAAAATAATAATGCTGCCATTTGCTATAAATTTGTCTAAAAAAATCGCAAATGATTGACACCATTGATACAAGTATGCAATAATTTATGTGTTAAACGGGATTATTAGTATAGTGCGTTCTTCAAGCGACTCTTCCTCGCTTCCCTCTCACTCTTACGCCCACAATTTCCTCTGATACAATACAAGGCTGTTTATCTTCCCTCCGAGCACAACCCTCCCTGTCCCATAGAATCCCCCTCCACCCTCTTTTCACATGAGGATTCTTCCTTCCCTCAAACGATCGTTCGTCTTTCCCCTCTTCGTCCTCCATACAAGCTCTCCTGTGGTCCTCTCCAGCACCAACCGACTGTGGGAAACACGAAACTCCAATATTGTGATAATAGGCTACGCTACAAATCCCTCTTGACGAATTCTTGGGTAATCAACCTTGCCTGTAGGGCTATTAAAGCCTAGTACTTATATCATAATAGGTCGGATTGGATTACATTTATGTCAATACACATATACATGAAAACATTTATGACATATAATGAGTAACATGATTATTACGTCCTAACAAATGCATATCCAAAGCAAACTTTCTGCTAAAGAAAATCTTGTTGATATTATCTGAAGTTTATGCTTAGAATGCAGTTTATTATTATAAGAGTAAGAGTTCACCTGGAGTGGGAAGCCACTGCAGGTAACTAGACCAGCTAATCAATGTCAGGTTAAACTAGTCGCTGAGACATCTGTGGTGACTTATTCGTCAGGAATACAGTTTCCTGATACAGATCTTAACTCAGATGATGTCTAGTGAATCACAAAGTTAATTGGTTAATGGAGCTTAAATCCTATTGACTACACTAGTCATTAAAGCAGAACGTAACCTGTTCGCCACCGGTTAAGGAACTTTAATACCTTAAATAGGTATTAAAATAAACTCGGCACGTACAGTATAAATTGAGAGACGGTGTACGTTAGGTTAGATAGGGTTTGTAAGGAAACAGGATAAGTGTTTCCTGATGAGGCAGCTTTTGGTCATCTGACTGAGGCCTTCCGCTGGCTTACCGGTCCACCCCTTTAAAAATTATGGTTCTAGTTATATCCATTTTTAATGAAGATAAACACAAAATTATTTTATATATATATACAAGTCATTACATAGTTTTCATACTTAAAAAAGTATCATGTAAGCATTTTAAATAATATTAAAAATATATTTTATATACTATTCATTCATTATAAAAAATTTTTTACAAAAATTTAAAAAATTGAACAAAATACCTTCAATAAACGTCGACACTAATGATGCTACCATTATCTGACAACTAGTGTTTCTTACCAGCTACTTATATCAATCAATTACTATCTCCTACAAGATATCATTTCCTACCAATTACTGCTACAGTTTCCTACCAGTTACCAAAACCAACCCGATACCATTACCTGCCAGCAACTACCATCATATACCATTACCAGCGAGCTTCTACAACCCAACTATCATTTTTCATTAGCTAACATTATCAGCCAAACAACATGATAATTACCATTACCAGCCAGCTATCATTTTGTAGCTCAATATAATGTGAAGGTTGGGTAACTACTGCCACTATGGCAGCTGCTACATTATTATAACTTAAAAATATCTTATAGTTTTTAGTAAAGTTGGTATGTGGTTAACTCCATGATAATTTGATAATTAAAGTGTCAGGATGGAATTAATTAGGATTAATGCTTGTCGTCTACACGAGGTTAATTCAGGTTGTATTGTAACCTGAATGATTAACGGGATTTAAAGACTATTTACTGTAAACACAAGGGCCATTAATCCTGTTCACTACTAGCCAAAAAAACTTTGACCCCATTAAAAAAAAGATTAAATCAACCTGTCAGTGTAAATACACCGAGAGGATTACATCACTCTGTGTTTATGCTTCCCTCCAGTATCAGTGACATATTGTTTTATTTGACAGAAGACAGAACCAGTGTCTCCTGAGACAGGTCTTATTCATATAAGTGACCCGTTTAGGTAATTAACTGTGTAAATGACAACTGTACAGTTAGGTAAAACTCGTCAGGAAACAGGACAATTGTTTATTAACGTGGGTCTAAGTCATATGATGGCCCACTACTGCAGCTTTTGGTCATCTGACCGAGGCCTTCAACTAGTTTACCGGTTAACCCCTTTAAAAATTAATATATAAATGATAAATTAGAGTGTTATAATATTCGTCAGGACAGTCCTGACACAAGTCTTATTCTTTCGACTACCCATTGTTTGATTAGTAAAGGTAGGTATAATGTTTGTCAGGAAACTAAACAAGTGTTTCCTGACGCGGGCCTTAAGTCAGATGATGACCCGCCGTTGAAGCTTTTGGTCATCTGACCGAGGCCTTCCGCTGGCTTACCGGTCTACCCCTTTATAAACTAAGGTCATAGTTATAACCATTTTATTATTTTTGGTTGGTTATAGTAAAGATGTGTTGTTATTTATTCTACAAATAAAACTTAAAATTCATAATTAAAGATTTAATTATTGTATGTTGCATTTATTTAATTACAAAGTATAGTTTTTTTTTTTTAAATTTTTTTAATATTTTTTTATAATTTTCGTAATAATTTAAATAAAGTTAAATAAATATAAATTATGCTATAAATTTTTAAGAATGCCAGATTTTTTTTTTTTTTGTAGCTGTTTGGGTAATTTTTCTTTGCTGTTTACGGAACTTACTTTTTTTCATTAATTACTGAATTTCGGACCAACAACTTTTATTAATAAGGACATAACACGTATTCTTGGGGCATCACACACTGCATACATCTGTAGCCTTTAAGCAATCTTTAAAAAAATATTATAGCTATTTAATTATGAAACTAGTTTATTTTTTTAAATTTTTAGGTACTGTAACTCTTTTTTGGGGTCAAATCAAACAAAGTGTCCAAAATTAAAACAGAAGCTAATGGAGGCTGGAGATTCTACTGTCGGTTAAAATAAACAGAAGCTAATGGAGGCTGGAGATTCTACTGTCGGTTGAAATATATCTTGTTGCTTAAGAAAGATGTACTCAGCTGTACTCAGCTTTCTTGAGCAACAATGCTAAAACGAAAGAGTAAATTAAAAAAAAACTCAATGAACACCATAAGGCGCCCTCATCAGGAAATTTTTAATTTCAGTTTGTGTGTGTGTATTATGTACTTACCTATATGAGTTTGCAAGGGTCGATTCACAGCTCCTGCCCCGGCCCCTGTGTGTGTGTATGTGTGTATGTGTGTGTGTGTGTGTGTGTGTGTGTGTGTGTGTGTGTGTGTGTGTGTGTGTGTGTAGTGTTAAGTAATGCCATTATAAGAGACTACAGATCTGGGTATTATTGATGTAGGGAACTAGAGAGGCCTGGGAATGTCGGGGAGGGCGAGGGAAAGAGGGAAATGAGAAGAGGCAGGAATGGGGGAAGAGAGATGGAAAGTTACATGGATTTGAGGGAAATATGAAAAGTTATAAAAAAATACACAACAATATTTTTGTATTTTGAATGGAAAAAAATAGTCACATGAAAATCTGCCATCCGAGACCCTCGTCACCAACCTGTCGTCTTTTAAATAGCCCGTCATTGCATGCCCGTCCCTGCATGCCCGCCCCTGCATGCCCGTCCCTGAATGCCTTGTCAAATGCTTTGAGTATCCTGTGCATTGTTATCATGTCTTCCCTGGTTCTTCTGTAATCCTTCGGATTCATTTCTTCTCAGAGATTAACTTCCTCGGCTCTGGAAAAAGTCTTGATGAGAAGCACAGGATTTATCCATCATCTAATGTGGATAATTTGAGTTGAAGCTGAGCGAATATAAAAAAAATTTCTATCACTTTTTTACCTCGGTATTCAGATTATAACAAGGAATTACACTGCTAAATGTTATAGGCAGCTGAAGCAGCTTGATGAAAAGAAAATTATGGTAGATAATAATTGCATTGCATGTGCATTATAGTTCTTTTTGGTAATGAAGAAACTATCAAAATTATGTTATACATAATTACTTACATTCATTACGAATAAACGTTCTTCTAGGGACAGAGGACAACTTTATAACATTTAAAAATTCTAAACGTTTACCTCGACTACTTTTAAAAATAAGTAGAGAACACGACTTGGAATAACGTATGTCTGATATATAATATCAGCTGTAGGCCCAAGAGCCTATAGCTGGCGAGGCATCTATAGGCTCTGGGGTCTGACTAGGCAAATACCAGTAAATTACCACTCTCATAATAAAGAAGTTGCTGCAAGGGCGAAAGTCTCGTCACTAAAGATACCTGAGTGTTGTACATATGTCTTCCTCATTAATTTGTCGGTGTTGAATACCATACATAATATAACACTCCAACTCTCAAAGTATTATTTCAATTTATATTCGTTTACTCCTCAATAACTCGTCACTATTTTTGAAGACCGTAAACAAACAAAAACACACACAAACACAATGGGATTCACTTATTTAACTTGTACTGTTTAAGATACAGCATACCTTCTACCCTACCCTACCTACGATTACCTACTATAACTTGTACTGTTTAAGATACAGCATACCTTCTACCCTACCCTACCTACGATTACCTACTATAACTCCGAATATCTCACGACTCTTCACCATAAATACACATATTCTGTATAATTTGCACACGAAAAAATGTTTTTTTTTATGATAATGAGATTTAAAGCCTATGACTATGCTGTTACTGATTGCCATCTGGTCATAACAAGTGAAGACTTTAATCCCTAAAATAAGGATTAAGCTCTAAGAATATATACAGAGAGGCATACACCTCTCGGTGTATATATCCTGTTTCCTTTTATATAAAAATACAGGAAAGAATGATTCATCGTATTATGTAAAGTGTATTATTAGTATTATTTTTAAAAACTAAAGCCGAAAGAAAGGATTAAGCACGACCTCGGATTTGATACAAGGGTAGGGTAGCTCCACTTCCTTGGATCAAGAACCCTTCCTCAGCATCACGCCAACCCTCTTGAAGGGACATACTACACTGTTGTACGGAGCCGTGGGAACGTCCTACAGCTTCCACTTTCCTGGACTAGTGATGAGGGATTAAGTGAGTGTTGTGGCTGAGATTATACGGATGAACGAGAGGGAAGGAGATGCAGAAGTAGGTAGATGGGTAGAGTGAGTGGGCATTATGGGTATTATGAAGGGAGACGTGTGAAGTGCGCTGCTTGTTGGCATTGGATAATGGTGTTACTTGGTCAACTGGTATAATATATATATATATATATATATATATATATATATATATATATATATATATATATATATATATATATATATATATATATATATATATATATAAACAACACACTGTGAAAAATAGTGAACTTTCAAGCGTTTTTGTGATTTCTCAAATTATCAAGGAACTGTGATAATGTGAGTAATTATAAAATAGCTTTTAAGTTCACTATTTTTTTCACAGTGATTGTTTTGAATATTGTGATATCATCTGTTTACGGTGATCTTATTGCGCATATATAAAAAATATTGCGAATAGCCGGGGATCGAACCCGTGTTATTTTAGCCCGTCTGGTGGAAAGCCAGCCAATATTCACGACGCTCTCACCACTGAGCTACCAGTGCTTCAAACATCAGACACCCAGTAGCACTGGGCGTGTTTCCTGATGCGAGCAAATACGTGTCTGTGGTACGCTCAGAACTAATTTCATTATACTCCCATTTGGAGTACCAGTGTTCACGAGCAGTACACATATTGTATATAGTACCTGAGGGGATGGGTAAGTTGTAGTAGCCGTGACAAAAGTTATGTAGATGTCCTCTGAACCAAGATTCCATGATGTTGCAGTGTCTGACAAGTTGTACAAAAATGGTATACAATACCGAGGAGATGAAAACTGAGACACATGTGCAACATCTGGGTATCTTTATTGTAGAGGTACAATATGTCAGACACTGCAACATCATGGAATCTTGGTTCAGAGGACATCTACATGACCTTCACGGTTACTACAACTACTACTACCACTAACCCATCCCTTTGGGTATGACCTATTTCCACTGGGGAATCCCGCCTACCAGTGACTATGCCCTCGTCTACTACCCGTCCCATTCCACCTGACGTTAGTATATAAACGCCAGCCTTCTTGCCTCTGCTCCAGAATCTTCACAAGTACGGTGTTCTTCACACCAACTCTAAGGCTGAGGCACTGATTACCTCATCTTTTGTAAATAGTTCTTCTGTCATCAAATTATGTCCTAGGATTTTGTATTGATAAAGCCACTGGAGGGCGAAACGTCTACAATAAAGACACCCAGATGTTTCACATGTGTGTGAGTTTTCATCTTGTCGTTATTGTATCCCATTCTTGTACAACAAAGAATGTAAGGGAATTAGAAAGGAGATGATAGGTTCACTTCCTTGGATCAAGAGCCCCTCACCGGCATCAAGGTACCACCCTCGAGGGTTGGGGTAAATTACAAATTCCCTTAACATGTTTGTAGTCAAGTTTTCGGATGTTTTAATTAAGAGATCAAAGACTGTGGGAGTAATTAGAAAAAAGTTGTGTCTAGGGGCGGCGCCCCCAGGGAATACTGAGGAAGTGCCTGCAAGCCTAGTGGAGTGCCGTAACTCGTTATTAATATAGGTCTCTCGTGTTTATAATTTACACACTGTAAATAAATAACAGCGAAGGTATGCACAGTTGTTTATTATAGCGCTACGTGAACATTAAACAAGTGTTATGTATGTGCGTGCGTGTGTGCGTGCGTGCGTGTGTGAGCGCGCGCGTATGCATGAGTGCGTGAGATTACCGACGTTTGTGTAGGTACCGTAGCGGAGCTCTGCTCTTGGTATTACTGTGTTTGAGAGTGGCATCCAGTGAGGACACAGTGAATATCCAAATTGGTATAAACCAAGTCTCTCACTGCGGCACCGACAACAGGAGGATGTTCAACGAGGACTTATATCAGTTACTTCACTATGGTAAAATTGAGGACTTAAATACTGAAACAGAGTACAAATCGAACTCAAATCATTCCATACAGCGGAAGTTTTATATGAGGGATTTGGGAATGGCAATGTGAGAGGATCTATACAGTCAAGAATCACAACAGTGTTATTATAGCAACGGTAAAGAAAATTTTTGACTAGATAACTAGAGCATTAAAAACAAGTAATGTAGAGTCAAAGACGATACTTGTCAAGCTACTCGTTCTCTCTCTGCTGGAGTATACTAACTGCTGTATACTATCTGCTCCTTCGAGACAAGAGGAAATGAAGAAGTGGAAAACTTACAGAGACCCTTCACTGCTCGTATAAATTAAGACAAGCATCTGAATTGTTAGAAATGCTTGAAATTCCATGGAACGCAGACGAGAAAAATATATACATCATAATTTACCCCTGGAAAATTCTTTAGGGACTGGTCCCAAGCCTCCACACTGAAATCATTCCGCATGAAGGCAAGAGACTAGACAGCAGGTGCAAAAATACCTCCAATGAAATTCAATAAGTGTAAGGGAACCAAGACTTTTCAATACGCTCCTTTTCGTGCATAAAGGGAATTATCAAGAAACACCTGACTGTCTTCAAGAAGGAGCTTGATAAGTTCCTAATGTCAGTTCCTGATCAACTGGACTGCGTATGGCTGGCACCAACAGCCTGGTAGTTCAGGCCAGCAACCGGGAGTCCTGGTCTGGGACCAGGCAGAGGTGGCCCTGGAACATACAGCGATGCAGCTGTTGGGCAAACATAACAAAAAATGTATGAGGATAAACTCGTACAAGACTGTATAAGGATACAAAAGAATATACGTAAAATTTCTGAATGGTAACAACAGTCAGAACAAAAGGCCACATATACCTGTAAGTTAATTGTGGCCTTTTGTTATTCCTGTTATCATTCAGAAATTTTACGTATATTCTTTAGCATCCTTATACAGTCTTGTACAAGTGTCCTCTCATACATTTTATTTTCTTATGTTCTGACAGCAGGTGCATCACTATGTTCCAGACTTACAGGTGCATCACTATGTTCCAGACTTGCAGGTGCATCACTATGTTCCAGACTTGCAGGTGCATCACTATGTTCCAGACTTGCAGGTGCATCACTATGTTCCAGACTTACAGGTGCATCACTATGTTCCAGACTTGCAGGTGCATCACTATGTTCCAGACTTGCAGGTGCATCACTATGTTCCAGACTTACATGTGCATCACTATGTTCCAGACTTACATGTGCATCACTATGTTCCAGACTTACAGGTGCATCACTATGTTCCAGACTTACAGGTGCATCACTATGTTCCAGACTTACAGGTGCATCACTATGTTCCAGACTTACAGGGGCATCACTATGTTCCAGACTTACAGGTGCATCACTATGTTCCAGACTTACAGGTGCATCACTATGTTCCAGACTTGCAGGTGCATCACTATGTTCCAGACTTACATGTGCATCACTATGTTCCAGACTTACAGGTGCATCACTATGTTCCAGACTTACAGGTGCATCACTATGTTCCAGACTTACAGGGGCATCACTATGTTCCAGACTTGCAGGTGCATCACTATGTTCCAGACTTGCAGGTGCATCACTATGTTCCAGACTTATAGGTGCATCACTATGTTCCAGACTTACAGGTGCATCACTATGTTCCAGACTTGCAGGTGCATCACTATGTTCCAGACTTACAGGGGCATCACTATGTTCCAGACTTGCAGGTGCATCACTATGTTCCAGACTTGCAGGTGCATCACTATGTTTCAGACTTGCAGGTGCATCACTATGTTCCAGACTTACATGTGCATCACTATGTTCCAGACTTACAGGTGCATCACTATGTTCCAGACTTGCAGGTGCATCACTATGTTCCAGACTTACATGTGCATCACTATGTTCCAGACTTGCAGGTGCATCACTATGTTCCAGACTTGCAGGTGCATCACTATGTTCCAGACTTACAGGTGCATCACTATGTTCCAGACTTGCAGGTGCATCACTATGTTCCAGACTTACAGGTGCATCACTATGTTCCAGACTTGCAGGTGCATCACTATGTTCCAGACTTATAGGTGCATCACTATGTTCCAGACTTATAGGTGCATCACTATGTTCCAGACTTATAGGTGCATCACTATGTTCCAGACTTACAGGTGCATCACTATGTTCCAGACTTGCAGGTGCATCACTATGTTCCAGACTTACAGGTGCATCACTATGTTCCAGACTTATAGGTGCATCACTATGTTCCAGACTTACAGGTGCATCACTATGTTCCAGACTTATAGGTGCATCACTATGTTCCAGACTTACACACATACAGTGAGAGCTTTGCGGGTCATCTGATGAGTCTCACCTCTCAAGGAAACCCGTTACTCACTAAAATTCTTACATAAGTTATGTAAATTGAGTTATTTTTTATTTAAGTAAATTCTAGCAAGATAAGTTTAAGTGGCATGATCAGCTTTAGTGGTAAATTAATATTTATCATTTACAAAATATGTTTTACTTAATTTTACTGTTTTCTTTGATGGGAAGGAGAGGAGAGGAGAGGTTCCATCGCGAGTTAATATTATTAAAGTGTATCTTATATTTCAGTCTAGCTGACTGCTTTTTTAATATATAGAAAATCTTAGCTTTTTAAATTATAAATAAAAAGCATCACATTCCCCCCCCCCAAAAAAAAAAAAATAGCAGTACACGAAACGTTGACAATTTCAGAGACATGTATTTCTTGGTTAGGAAAACTGAGAGACTAAAATTCCCTGACTTCCGTGCACACACAAATTACATTTAGTGATTAGTTGACGAAGCGTGAAAATACAGCCAATGAGGCAATTAATGTTTCACTTTGAGGCTTGTGATTGGTCCTTGACGATAATGACATCACCGCTCCTGTCTTTCCGTAACCCCTTTAGTGGGGCTGAGTATTGATCAGTGGTTGTGGTAGTGGTGGTTGTGGCGGTGATGGGTGCTGGTAGTAGAGGTGATAATGCATGAGTTTATTGGGAGTGTGGAAATGAAGAGGGAGTGAATAATGATAAGTAAGTGTGTGGTGGTAAAGGAGAGGGGATGTACAGGGGTAAGTGGAGAGTAGGAGGAAGGTGCATGGTCCACTGGAAATTATTCCCACTGTTATTACCGTAGCCATCCTGACTTCTAACTCCTCCTTATTCTCCCTCCCCACACACAGACAGACAGATACACACACACACACACACACACACACACACACACACACACACACACACAATGGATCAGGGAATACCTGTCAGGAAGACAGCAGCGAGTCATGGTACGTGGAGAGGTGTCAGAGTGGGCGCCGGTGACGAGTGGGGTTCCACAGGGGTCAGTCCTAAGACCGGTGCTGTTTCTGGTATTTGTGAACGACATGACGGAAGGAATACACTCCGAAGTGTTCCTGTTTGCAGATGATGTGAAGTTGATGAGAAGAATTCAATCGGACGAGGACCAGGCAGAACTACAAAGGGATCTGGACTGGCTGCAAGCCTGGTCCAGCAATTGGCTCCTGGAGTTCAACCCCACCAAGTGCAAAGTCATGAAGATTGGGGAAGGGCAAAGAAGACCGCAGACGGAGTACAGTCTAGGGGCCAGAGACTACAAACCTCAATCAAGGAAAAGATCTTGGGGTGAGTATAACACCAGGCACATCTCCTGAGGCGCACATCAACCAAGTAACTGCTGCAGCATATGGGCGCCTAGCTAACCTAAGAACAGCATTCCGACATCTTAATAAAGAATCGTTCAGGACCCTGTACACTGTGTACGTTAGGCCCATACTGGAGTATGCAGCACCAGTTTGGAACCCACACCTAGCCAAGCACGTAAAGAAGCTAGAGAAAGTGCAAAGGTTTGCAACAAGACTAGTCCCGGAGCTAAGGGGTATGTCCTACGAGGAGAGGTTAAGGGAAATCGACCTGACGACACTGGAGGACAGGAGAGATAGGGGGACATGATAACGACATATAAGATACTGAGAGGAATAGACAAGGTGGACAGAGACAGAATGTTCCAGAGATGGGACACAGCAACAAGGGGACACAGTTGGAAGTTGAAGACTCAAATGAATCACAGGGATGTTAGGAAGTATTTCTTCAGTCATAGAGTGGTCGGGAAGTGGAATAGCTTGGGAAGCGATGTAGTGGAGGCAGGTTCCATACATAGCTTTAAGGAGAGGTATGATAAAGCTCATGGAGCAGGGAGCGTGACCCAGTAGCGGCCAGTGAAGAGGCGGGGCCAGGAGCTATGACTCGACCCCTGCAACCACAACTAGGTGAGTACAAATAGGTGAGTACACACACACACACACACACACACACATACATACCACACTACACTACACACATACACTACACACACACACACACACACACACACACACACGAGAAGAATGGGTTGATTGCATTTTCCTGGACTGCAGGAAGGCCTTCGACATAGTTCCTCACATGAGATTAGTAAAAAGTTGGAAGAACAAGCATGTATAATAGGAAGGGCACTGGAATGGATCAGGGAATCCCTCACAGGAGGCAACAACGGGTCATGGTGCGTGATGAGGTCCTAGGACCAGTGTTATTCTTGGTATATGTAATTACATGACGGACAGGATAGACTCGAAGTGTTCTGTTCTGCAGATGATGTGAAATTAATGAGGAGAATCACATCGGAAGAGGACCAAGCAGGACTTCAAACAGACCTGGACAAGCTGAATCCTGGTCTAGCAACTGGCTTCTGAATTCAATCCCACCAAATGCAAAGTCATGAAGATCGGAGAAGGGCAAAAAGACCGCTGACAGAGTACAGGCTAGGCGGACAAGGCTACAAACCTCGGCAAAGGAGAAAGACCTTGGGGTGAAGTATATGCCAAGCAGCACGTCTCCGGAGGCAACATCAACCAGATTAACAGCGGCAGGCATATGGGCGACTGGCAAACCTAAGATTAGCGTTCCAGTCTATCCTTAACAAGGAATAGACAAGGTGGACAGAGACAGAATGTTCCAGAGATGGGACACAGCAACAAGGGGACACAGTTGGAAGTTGAAGACTCAAATGAATCACAGGGATGTTAGGAAGTATTTCTTCAGTCATAGAGTGGTCGGGAAGTGGAATAGCTTGGGAAGCGATGTAGTGGAGGCAGGTTCCATACATAGCTTTAAGGAGAGGTATGATAAAGCTCATGGAGCAGGGAGCGTGACCCAGTAGCGGCCAGTGAAGAGGCGGGGCCAGGAGCTATGACTCGACCCCTGCAACCACAACTAGGTGAGTACAAATAGGTGAGTACACACACACACACACACACACACATACATACCACACTACACTACACACACACTACACTACACACACACACACACACACACACACACACACACACGAGAAGAATGGGTTGATTGCATTTTCCTGGACTGCAGGAAGGCCTTCGACATAGTTCCTCACATGAGATTAGTAAAGAAGTTGGAAGAACAAGCATGTATAATAGGAAGGGCACTGGAATGGATCAGGGAATACCTCACAGGGAGGCAACAACGGGTCATGGTGCGTGATGAGGTCCTAGGACCAGTGTTATTCTTGGTATATGTAAATTACATGACGGACGGGATAGACTCAGAAGTGTCTCTGTTCGCAGATGATGTGAAATTAATGAGGAGAATCACATCGGAAGAGGACCAAGCAGGACTTCAAACAGACCTGGACAAGCTTGACATCTGGTCTAGCAACTGGCTTCTCGAATTCAATCCCACCAAATGCAAAGTCATGAAGATCGGAGAAGGGCAAAAAAGACCGCTGACAGAGTACAGGCTAGGCGGACAAAGGCTACAAACCTCGGCAAAGGAGAAAGACCTTGGGGTGAGTATATCGCCAAGCACGTCTCCGGAGGCACACATCAACCAGATAACAGCGGCAGCATATGGGCGACTGGCAAACCTAAGATTAGCGTTCCGTTACCTTAACAAGGAATCGTTCAAGACACTGTACACCGTGTACGTCAGGCCCATACTAGAATATGCAGCACCAGTCTGGAACCCACACCTGGTCAAGCACGTAAAGAAACTAGAGAAAGCGCAAAGGTTTGCGACAAGGTTAGTTCCACAACTCAGGGGACTGTCCTATGAAGAAAGGTTGAGGGAAATAGGACTAACAACACTGGAGGAAAGAAGGGTCAGAGGAGACATGATAACGACATACAAAATACTGCGGGGAATCGACAAGGTAGACAGTGACAGGATGTTCCAGAGAGGGAACACAGAAACAAGGGAACAAAACTGGAAGCTGAAGACTCAGATGAGTAGTCAGGAAGTGGAATAGTCAGTGAAGTAGTCAGGAAGTGGAATAGTCTAGAGAAAGATATAGTGGAGGCAGGAACCATACATAGTTTTAAGACAAGGTATGATAAAGCTCATGGAGCAGGGAGAGCAGAGACCCAGTAGCGGACAGCGAAGAGGCGGGGCCAGGAGCTGAATCTCGACCCGTGCAACCACAATTAGGTGAGTACGCATATACAACAGACCTAGTGTCTAATCGACATGTGCCTAGAACAAAATGGTAACTAACACGGATGACTGCAATAGAGCAAAGAATACCTGACGGGAAGGCATCAGCGAGTCATGGTACGTGACGAGGTGTCACAGTGGGTCAAAGGAGTGGTGCTGTTTCTGGTATATGTGAATGACATGACGGAAGGAATAGACTCTGAAGTGTCCCTGTTTGCAGACGATATGAAGTTAATGAGGAGAATTCAGGATAATGCAGGACTACAGTGGGATCTGGACAGGCTGCAGGCCTGGTCCAGCAACTGGCTCTTGGAGTTCAACCCCACCAAGTGCAAAGTCATGAAGATCGGGGAAGGGCAAAGAAGACCGCAGAGTACAGTCTAGGGGCCAAAGGCTACAAACCTCACTTAAGGAAAAGGATCATGATAACGACATACAAAATACTAAGGGAATTTGATCGGTAGATAGTGAGCGTGTGTTCGGGAGGCGGGGAAAATATAGAAAAGGACAGAGTTGAAAACTAAAGACCCATGAGTCACAGGAGTGTTAGGAAATATTTTTTCAGCCTAAGGATGATCAGGAAACTGATTGACCTGGACGAGCAGTAGAGGCAGGGTTTCACACAGTTTTAAGAAGATATATGGTAGGGTCCACAAGGCTATGAGGAAGTAAAGCTAGCAAGCGGTAAATTAAGATGTTGCTCAGGAACAGTACCCTCTACCCTCTCACCCTTTCCCACCCCAAACACACACACACACACACACTCTTCTACTCATTATTTTCTTCATCTGACATATCCACGCCCCATTACGGTTAATCACCCTCATTCGCCGCTTCCTCAGTCATTATCTGAGCTGAGTCCTCAGATGGGGGTGGCTTGAGGTCACACACACACACACACACACACACAAAAAAAAAAAAAAACTACTAGAAACAACGGCTAAGGCTACAAAACCATTATGGCTATTAATAACTTCTTTGACCACTAACAATTAATACTACACAAAAGCATTGCGATTGGTAATAACTAATACGATTACTACTAACAACTACCACGACTATTATCATCTACTACTAATAATAATAATAACAATAACAAATACTACTACTTCTACTAATGATACGCAACAAATCTTCTAACAACAATGACTACTAACAACCAGTAATAAGAACTATTAACAACAACTACTAACAACACCTACCAGAAAAAAGAGCTACCTGGAGGCTACCTGGAGCTAGTAACAGTTTCTACTAATAGCAACAATAACTGCTAAGAACTATTATTAACAACAAAAAACATCAAGAACAACACGAACAGCAATAGTAATAAAAATAGCCTTTAACAGGAAAGAAGACTAATAAATAACTGAAAAAATCAATATCACGTGTAAATACACAGAGTGAGGTAGCGGAATAATGTTGGCAGCGGGACGCACGAGACCGGGTCGGTGGCTCCAGTACACGTCAGTAAACACAAAAAGTGTGGTCATATGGCCATGGTAACGTCTACAATGTCTCGGTCAAGGGCCTGTCCAACGTTTCGGAGAGTTTTTCTGTTATTTGTGGTCTGCAGCTGCTTGTTATGAGGGGAACAAAATAGAAAATGGGCTGACGGGGAAGAGGGGCGTGGGAGGGGAGGGAGTGCTCATGTGTTACGAGGGGAGAAAAGAGAGAGAGAGAGAGAGAGAGGAGTGCCTAGAGGTTAGGGGGTAGAGGTGGGTGTTGGTTCTGGGAGAGGAGAAGGTTCAGTGAAACTGACTAGCACAGGGCACACTCCTGCAATAATATACAGTGGAAATATACACCCACCCACACACACTCCAAACATGAGAAAAAGAAGCAATAATGACTTAAATGGAAGATCTTGGAAAACCACGACAAAGATAGCAAATGACCACAAAAGTGGCTAAACGCAGCCATTTAAGTGATAAAGATAAGATTTCTTCGGATTTTTAACCCCGGAGGGTTAGCCACCCAGGATAACCCATGAAAGTCAGTGCGTTATCGAGGACTGTCTGTCTTATTTCCATTGGGGTCCGTAATCTTGTCCCCCAGGATGCGACCCACACCAGTCGACTAACAACCCAGGTACCTATTTGTGCTAGGTGAACATGACAACAGGTGTAAGGAAACACGTCGAAATGTTTCCACCCGCCGGGAATCGAACCCGGGCCCTCCGTGTGTGAAGCGAGAGCTCTAGCCACCATTTGTAGGAGAGAACTTTAAAAATAGAAATAACAGACGAGAGCAAGTTAAAGCCAAATCTGTTATTAAAATTTGTTAAAGGAAAATCATAAGTTTAAGACAAAACACAATAAATCTAGGGTGACGAAACTACCGAATCAGAGGAAAAAATGTATAAGATGATGTCGTGTAAACACGACAGGAGACCTGGGGATTTCAACACCCTGGTGGATTTCAACACCCAACAACCACCTAATGTGTATTATTATTAAAGCCACAAAACTGAGCTAAAGGTATGTGGGTCAGAAAGAGTCATAGTTGAAGAAGAGGCCACTGAAACGAAACTAAGCAAACTGCTACTTAATAGTGACAACAACAAAACAGTGAGACTAGACCATGCATCACCCTGGGTATTATAATGTGCAGAAGAGCTAAGCTAACTACTCTGGATTTTTTTTTGAGATATAACTACAAGAAGGTGCACTGGTGGACGAATGAAACATGACAGAAATTATGTTGATATTGCGAAAAAATTTAACCCTGCCTCTCACAAGAATAGTTGCAAACCCTCCGAAATAAGGACCATTAAAAATGGATCAAACACCTGTAGTCTCTCAAGACTGGCAAATAGTTTGGCTTCACAATGATATAAACCTCTTTCTGTAGCATTAGTCCTATTTTGTATGTGGTCCCGGGCCCCAGGCGCCTGTCATAAACCCATCCATTGAATCATAAGGGCAAGGTGAGAAGGGGAAGGGGAAGGCGAAAGGGGGAAAGTGAGAAGGGGAAGGGGAAGGTGAGAAAGCGTAGGGGGATGGGATTGGGGTAAGGGAGGAAAGATGTAATATCCCGGCTGAGGACATATAACACGCATGTGTAGTGTTTTGTCTACGGAGGTTATTATTGTGAATTACGAGGAAACGTTAATCCTGTAGGGGTCATAGAGCGCCTGGGGGATAGGAGGCAATTAGGGTTAAACCAAGAGAGAAGACAGTTCCAGTACCTTGAATCGAGAGCCCTTCACCATGGCAAGGAAGATCTGTGTTACCTTGGTAGCTGAAGGAGATAAATTTCATTGTAAACATTCTCGACATCAAGTGATTATAAAATTTTATACTGAAGTATCTAAAATGACAAATTACAATTTGTGATTACAAAACAAATAATAAAAAATATATATATGTAGTGTAATAAGTTGTGTATATACTATATGACTTATCTATATTAACAAACTAAATTAGGAGGAGACACATTGGTCTTACTAAGTAGACACGAAATACAATTATTATATGTTGTTGAAAGTGATATACATCAAGAGTATAACTTATTTCTAAAAGAGTTTAAATTTAATGTAAGGTAAAGTGTAGATACACTCTAATACGCGGGAACATCTCTGTGTAAATACTCTTGCTTCTGTTATGTAATCTTGATTACTGTTTATAAATCCTTTCCATCAAGTAATTAGTTCTTTATTCGCATACAGTTATCGTCCCGTGGTACAAAAACAAACAAAAAAACACTGGCTTGCTATGTGTTCGAGCCACACCCATTATGTGATTCGATCAGGTAGTTTTTCGAATACTTTGGCGAAGTGAATGAGCGAAACAAATTAAAAAAAAATCTAGTTTATCCCTGCGCCCTGCTCTCCTGATGAAGAATAAAAAAATAATACCGAGAGTGGAGCTTATTTGTCCTTCGTAGCGACCTGGACGCCTCCCTGTGGACGCTATGGCAGCGAAATCGACCTATGAAAGCAGATACATTCTCCAAGGCACCAACTACCACCCCGTAATACATGATAACTCGAAATTAACACGGAGCCAAGAAGGAACTCTGATTAGAAAACTTCCGCCGAATGGTACCCAAGACGGTCGTTGCCTTTCCCAGTGAGAAAGGCATTGGCAGTTTTCTCTGAATATGGGTGTTGAGAGAAAAATTTATAGCGAGAGACTAAATGAACTTCCTGTGGAAAATGGGGGCTCATCCTATTTTCTGTTTTGTAGTGACATAGACAACAGACAACGATATGTACAATACATAGTATTTCCTATGGAAAAAAATGATCCAATATTGAGAACGTTCAATATTCAGAACACTCTCAGGAACCAATTAATTCCGAATACAGAGGTTCTACTGTGTACATACAAGGGTCTATAAGAAGCGCAAACAATGGAAAATACATGTATCATTGTAACTCATGATTTTTCTTTCACTTTCTTTCGTCATTAAGTTCATGAATTGTGTTCACATTACAGGATTTTCGTTTAACTTTCTTTTAATGCACACTATTAAAATTTACTTCAATCTCTGGAAGAGCTACGAGTCAAGACTAAGCTTACACAGGTTTTCTAAATACAGTTTTAGAAGAATATTTTCTAAATGTTCTAAAACTTATCCGAAGAAATTATTTTGATAAAATGTTCTTAAGTTCCTTCCCAACAGAAGCAACAGAGGCCCCAAACCTGGATGTATTTGATATTCTTTGGTATGGTGGTGACTTGTGCTGAAGAAGCCGACTTCTTGATAATGAAGTCTGACAGTGTTCCACATTGTAAGACTATAACCATGAAAGTGGTTCATTTTGAGTTCAGATAATTTAAAATAAAGAGCAAATATGATAATAGTGCGGTTAATGCCATTGATTTTAGATATTTTAGAAATGAAATTTAAGTAATTCAAAATTAAGTCAGTAAAAATAGCTGATAGATACACTATCGTGCCTTAATTGATCAATAATGTATCCAAGAACTGCACTGTTAAATCCTTTAAAATATTACTTAAAGTTAATAAGACAAGCCAAGAGACTCAGGTAAGGACCGACTAGGGGTGAGGGGCAAGTGAGCTAAACCCAGCAAGACATTGTATCTTAATATTCGAGAGCTTACTGTTTAAATAATCAAGAAACTGACTGTGTTGTAGCACTTTCGTTGTACAGTGTGAACATGTCACACTGTACCTTCTATGAAATATCGGTTTCATTTAAAGAGGGCAATTTTAAAATAATAATTTCTCGTATACCATCAATTTGCACGTATAAAATATTATTAATTGTAAACACAGAAACTGACAAAACTATTTCCGAAAGTCTTGTTATCTGTTTCTTCAGCAATCCTCTTAGTGTGGTAATCTTTGTGTATATCATGGCTGAGACGGTTTTATTATTCAAACACGGTTGAATAATACAACCGTAGTTGTATTATTCAACCACTGTTGAATAATACAACCGTAGTTGTATTATTCAACCACTGTTGAATAATACAACCGTAGTTGTATTATTCAACCACTGTTGAATAATACAACTGCATCAACTGAACTGCGCACTAAGTAACATTTATGATCCTTAATCTTAACTTTATTGCATATTGCAAGATATGTTATATTTCTTTATTATATTTTCCATTATTTTACTTTAAAATTAATCGAAAGATTTTTCATTTTATGATACAATATCCTGCCAGGCACAATGAAAAAATCTGGCATTGTAGGCATGCACAGCCTACCTCTCCGGCACTTCAATCCTGTGTGACCTTCGCCACATAAAACACTGGTTTTAATGGCTGGATTAGCAGTCTATAAAACCACTGAATGTGCCTCGTATCAGTTCTTTCTCAGGTGTTCTACTAATGTAGCCTTCAATGCAGTTCGACTCATACTTCTACTAATAATGTGAATAAAAATAATAGTAGTAATAATATTATGCAAATGGATGACCCATATGGGTTAAGCGCTTGTTTATCAACAGTAATAACATTATTAACAAACGTTATGAATGTTGAAGACACAGGTCTGCCGCCCTTATTCTCTATACACTGGCATTTCATTGTTTTTTATTGTTTTCTGTCATACTGGTCTACAGCCAAGTTTCTTGGGAAATAAAACTAGTGATTCGTTATTAATTTCGGGTCACTGGATACGGAAAAGACACTTAAAATTGGCTTTGTAAAGATGTGGACTCTGGCTTGTTGTTGTTCTTGACTTAATAAGGGAGGGGGGTAAATAATCCGTATAGGAAAATGGCTCTTGATTCAATCCCTCAGTGAATAATTTTGGTTTTGAGAAATTGCGAAACCAATTGGAATATTTCTATTTTTCGCTGAGGTTATATTATATATTAAGATATCACCTATTTATTTTGATATCATTGCATTAATTTCCAATATTTCTCATCAGTAGCTTTTTTTTTAAAGTATTTTTTATAAAGGGGAAGACGGGGACAGGTTTGTACTGAATGGATCACCAATTGAACAACTTACTCTGATTTCGGCACCTTTTTTTTCAACTAATAACACAAAACGGATAATTCTCTGGGAATTGAGCATTACGTCACCCTACTAACTGGATTGTATCAGTTCATTACCCTACGTCAGTGTACACGTGTCAAATTATTTTAAGTGTTTGCTATTGACACTTGACTTTTTTTTTAAGCCAAATTTCGACAAAGATGCTTCATAATTGCGTGAACAGTGTAGATAACTTTTTTTTATGTTTAAAGAGAATAAACTTTTGCATCGCAAGCTTATCACTTTTAATTTGGCTGTGAAATTGGAAATCAGGCCAAGATGTTGGCCCCGCACATAATCTGCAACACTTGTGCAACAAGTCTTCGCCAGTTGTTGAATCGTAAAAGGAAATCTGTGTATGCCTTTTGCAGTGCCACAGGGCTGTAATTTGTGTTTCAAAATACATTTCTTCCATGAACACCCAGGATTTTTTTCCCGTCCAGCTGCGGGGCAGCCATCGATGAATATGGTAAATATTTACACCAGGACATCTTAGTCAGATAAATACTATCATGGAAAATGGAGTTAAATATTGTTAGCAGATTACTGCTGGACAATAACAAGAGATGCTTCAGAAGATCAATATAAGATATACGCAATGAAGCTGTGGGTTGAATCAGTATAAGTGAATTCATTATACAGGTATGTTAATGTATACATATACGCAAAATGCATAAATATAATTTCCTGGAAACTTAAAAGTCATTTGATTATCATCATGGACATATTCGTTGTCAGCGTCTCATAAACCTTAATTAATGTGAAATATCATTTTTCTCCAAAGCACAATTTTTTTTTTTGTTATAATTCTGAGTCAAGTGATTACTCCTGTTTCCAGTGCTCGTGCGCCCATGGGTTAGCTTGCATGTATCCATGTGCTTGCCCGCACTCGTGCATGTATCCATGTGCTTGCCCGCACTCGTGCATGTATCCATGTGCTTGCCCGCACTCGTGCATGTATCCATGTGCTTGCCCGCACTCGTGCATGTATCCATGTGCTTGCCCGCACTCGTGCATGTATCCATGTGCTTGCCCGCACTCGTGCATGTATCCATGTGCTTGCCCGCACTCGTGCATGTATCCATGTGCTTGCCCGCACTCGTGCATGTATCCATGTGCTTGCCCGCACTCGTGCATGTATCCATGTGCTTGCCCGCACTCGTGCATGTATCCATGTGCTTGCCCGCACTCGTGCATGTATCCATGTGCTTGCCCGCACTCGTGCATGTATCCATGTGCTTGCCCGCACTCGTGCATGTATCCATGTGCTTGCCCGCACTCGTGCATGTATCCATGTGCTTGCCCGCACTCGTGCATGTATCCATGTGCTTGCCCGCACTCGTGCATGTATCCATGTGCTTGCCCGCACTCGTGCATGTATCCATGTGCTTGCCCGCACTCGTGCATGTATCCATGTGCTTGCCCGCACTCGTGCATGTATCCATGTGCTTGCCCGCACTCGTGCATGTATCCATGTGCTTGCCCGCACTCGTGCATGTATCCATGTGCTTGCCCGCACTCGTGCATGTATCCATGTGCTTGCCCGCACTCGTGCATGTATCCATGTGCTTGGGTTTGTAGTCGTGCTTGCGTGCGTGTTTGTGCTTCTCCGTAATCGTGCATAAGTGTGCTCGTGCCTTATTGCTTGTTGGTAGCCAGGCAAGTGCACATGTGTTAATGCTGCTTGTGTGTGTTCACATGTGTCAGCACCTCAGAGTTTCTTCTCCAGTCCCTCTTCCCTATGATTACCAGCCTAATCAAAATCCTCTTCAATCCTTCTCCAATTGGGGCTCTGGTGGCCTGGTGGCTAAAGCTCTCCCTTCACACGGCGAGGGTCTAGGTTCGATTCCCAACCAGAGTAGAAACATTGGGAGTGTTTCTTTACACCGGTTGTCTATGTTCACCCATCAGTAAATGGGTACCTGGGTGTTAGTCGACTTGTGTGGGTCGCATCCTGGGACACTGACCTAATTTGCGGGAAATGCTCAGCATAACAAGCGGCTTTCTATATAGTAGTATGTCATTGATGTCAGCTAATCCTGTATACCATGTACTTGTAGTAAAAGATATTATTATTCCAATCCACCCACAACCTCTTCCCCTCTCTCACTCCGCTTCCCCTCTCTCCCACTTTGTTTTCCTTCTTTCTTACTCATTGCTCCTCTCCCATCCCCTACTCTTCCATGCCACAGGCCTACTTCAGTGGCTCCTTTAAATAATTGTGGTGTATGAGACGAGGCAGTCTTGATGATAGAGTTATCTCGATATGAGGATGCAAGGAAGATGAGGAGAAAAAAGATGAAGAGAGACAACTAGATGGTACACAGTGACCGTGACAACTAGATGGTACACAGTGACCGTGACAACTAGATGGTACACAGTGACCGTGACAACTAGATGGTACACGGTGACCGTGACAGCCAGATGGTACACGGTGACCGTGACAGCCAGATGGTACACGGTGACCGTGACAACTAGATGATACATGGTGACCGTGACAGCTAGATGGTACACTGTGACCGTGACAGCTAGATGGTACACTGTGACCGTGACAACTACGTACGACAGAGGAATTTACCGTCATGAAATATCTAGGAATGACCTTCTGAGAGTTTAATGATGACAGCTTCGACCTTCACGTGAGGAGTTGCATATCCAACACAACAACAGTGTTGTTACGACCTCCAAGCAAGGTTATCATGTACCCAACATCAGGCAAGGTTATCATGTACCCAACATCAGGCAAGGTTATCATGTACCCAACATCAAGCAAGGTTATCATGTACCCAACATCAGGCAAGGTTATCATGTACCCAACATCAGGCAAGGTTATCATGTACCCAACATCAAGCAAGGTTATCATGTACCCAACATCAGGCAAGGTTATCATGTACCCAACATCAAGCAAGGTTATCATGTACCCAACATCAGGCAGGGTTATCATGTACCCAACATCAAGCAAGGTTATCATGTACCCAACATCAGGCAAGGTTATCATGTACCCAACATCAGGCAAGGTTATCATGTACCCAACATCAGGCAAGGTTATCATGTACCCAACATCAGGCAAGGTTATCATGTACCCAACATCAGGCAAGGTTATCATGTACCCAACATCAGGCAAGGTTATCATGTACCCAACATCAGGCAAGGTTATCATGTACCCAACATCAGGCAAGGTTATCATGTACCCAACATCAGGCAAGGTTATCATGTACCCAACATCAGGCAAGGTTATCATGTACCCAACATCAGGCAAGGTTATCATGTACCCAACATCAGGCAAGGTTATCATGTACCCAACATCAGGCAAGGTTATCATGTACCCAACATCAGGCAAGGTTATCATGTACCCAACATCAGGCAAGGTTATCATGTACCCAACATCAGGCAAGGTTATCATGTACCCAACATCAGGCAAGGTTATCATGTACCCAACATCAGGCAAGGTTATCATGTACCCAGCATCAGGCAAGGGAATTATGTACCCAACATCAGGCAAGGGAATTATGTACCCAACATCAGGCAAGGGAATTATGTACACCTTTAAGGCGATCTAGTTTAAAACGAAAGGGCCCTTACCCACAAAGTCCACTATATCGGCCATACGTAGAATAGGGAAAGCATCCAGTACTGTGACCTCATTCATCTTGCGGTAGTCGGTACACATTCAGAATCCTCCACCAGGCTTTTCTGACTGTCATCTGACACCCGACACGGTGCCTCTTGACAGTGCCTCTTGACACAATATGTCCTGACACTGTGCCTTCTGATACGGTTCTCAGTCAGGTAAGGGCAAGATGGGCAGGTAAACATCCTCTGGTCTATCCCAGATAGAGGAATTAATGTCGCTGAAGATATGCATGAAAACTCACGAAAGCGTTCAGATTTTTTTTTTTTTTTTTTTTTAACTTCCTTCTTTGAGACTGCGATTGAGCGACCACGAAAATCTTTTTTTTTTTTTATTATATATATATATATATATATATATATATATATATATATATATATATATATATATATATATATATATATATATATATATATATATATATATATATATATATACACACACAATCATTCATAAATACATATATACTCACGTACATGCTTAAACTATCAGACTTATACCACTACCTGCCACTAGTTTAAAGATACACTATACAATTTAAATTTTTAAATCTCCTATATCTGTACATATTAAGCCAAAGAGACTGTGTGCACATATAGGTAGACATCAACACCAGGTGATAACTTGTGTGTATTTCCAATGGTTTACCTTGAGAGAAAACAAATTTTTGTCAAATACGTCAATATTCCCCTTTAGCAGCGGAAGTGGGGTAAGATAGCTGTATATAAGTTATTTTATACGGGCATCGTGATACATTAGTATTTATCAAGATCTGTCCGCTTGAAGCAATGTAGAGCTAGTTTCTTCAGGCCATACAGGAATATTTTGGAACATCAGCAAAGGACTCAAAAAATGTCCACAAGCTGGAAGCTGTCCTCCTCGTTCGAAACTCAGCTCAGGTTTTTGGTATACTAGGTATTTGATACACATTAGGAACGTGAAAATATTTACCAAATCCGAAATAGACATTTTGAATGAAATACAATAAAACACTTTAGTCATAGACTAACATCTATTTATTATTATTATTAGTTTCTGCGTCTAAAGGAACTTTACTTCGTGGAGTTAAATATTTTTTTTGTTTTTATGTCTGCCTGGACGAGCCTGCCACATCACTCATTTTACGCCTTCACCCCTCTCCAACCCACTAACCATCCCCCTAAAATCACTTTTCTCTTTAACCACCACCTCCTTCCTTATTTACCCTCTCCCTTTCATCCTTTCCATCTGTCCACCTCCCTCTTACTTCTCTCCCTGTTTTACCGGCGTCTTTCACACGCTCTAGCACGCCCCCGCGCCCCCGCAATTGCTACCCCCACTAAACAATTAGTAATCCGTTTAACTGCATCAGAGAACTCATTCGTAAGGTTTCCACTTAGCAAATAAGATCTGTAGATGAATGGTTCAGAGAACCGACAAGTTATAAATTAGACACAGATGCAACACTTGGGTATCTTTATTGAGGAAACGTTTCGCCACACAGTGGCTTCATCAGTCCAATACAAAGTAGAAAGGTGTAAGGAGAGGAGGAGTTTGAGGTAATCAGTCCCTCGGCCTGGAGTCGATGTGTTCAGTCCATCAATCTTGTAGAAAGTACAGCACATGTCCGTAGAGGTGGCTTATATACTGTAGTCAGGTGAGGCGAAGCAGGAGGCGGCGGGGTCATAGTGGTGCCATCCACTAGTCGAAGTAAATAATATATAATACTGTGCACAGTTTTTTTCATAAATGGATTCAGAAGCGCTCATCTGAAGACTGGATCCCGTCAAAGCCATGATTGGCTGGTCAGAATCGCATAATAGTCCAACTATTACGGGGTAGAAATATGTAAGTTATGAAGATTGGAAACAGCGGTTAGAGAGAATATAAGGAGGTGAAAGCCGCAGAACTCTGTGCGAGGCACAGGTGTTTTCTTACCTTGAGTATGCACTAATTTCATGAATTTTCGAGACTCTCATATTTACAACTTCTGGACTGGATAGAGAACTGGAAGGATCTGTTTTGTAATAAAAGTTCTCAACACCGGAGAAATGTGGGTGGCCTGACTGTTATGTAATCTAATAATGTCTGTTACGAACAAGGCCCGGGACCTCCCTGCTATAATGCTTCTCGTAACAAACATGCACTAAAAAGAGCAGGTTTATCTTGTCTAGAGGATATCAATCACTGAGACCACTTATGGAGACAATGGAATCTATAGTTTCAGCTGGTTTTATTAACTTCATTAATAATCACATAATGTTTCCATTATTTCTTAAATGATGAAGCAAGACTACTCATACTTTACAAAATATGAGTAGAGATAATTATTTTTAATACTAAAAAGTTATCCAGATAACTTGATAAATATTCACAAAAGGAAACAGTCAGATTTTCTAGACTCGATCACAACGAATCAAAAGAGGTATATACACAGGCGTTTATAAACTTAAACGCAATATTACTAACACAAATAATAGAGTTCTTCCTCAGGTGGCTTTTCACAATATCTCCCTCCTCGAACAGAGTCTACAAACAGCTTATCACTTAGACCCGTTCACTGTTATTCGTAACTTCTAGGAACTTCTCAACCGCCTTCTCAGACCAAGTAATGCCCGACCACAGGGCTTCCAAATTTCCGGGGTACTCTTTGGAAATTATAGCGAAGCTTAAAGCCAGGCTCTCCACCGGATCCTTCCTCGATTAGAGGGAGGTGTGAACTGAAAAAAAAGGTAAGGTTTTACCACTAGACCTCAACTCGGACTGAGCAGGGGTTGAGTAGCTCAAATTGTCCCCTGGTGCTTAACCATGCTGCACCAGCAGTTTAGAACAATGAAACATCCTATGTACATAGCTAAACAATTTATGGCCAGATAATATTATAAAGCCGAGTACGTATATTCATTTTAGCTATTAACGAAGATACTCCTTAATATCTTGTTCCCAGTTTGTATATCTCATAACAATAAAGGTTTTGTGAAGAAAAGTCTATTAGGTTTTCAAATGAACTAATGTATGTTAAAAGCTCTTAGCTTGTAAATGAAGATAGGAACTCTTATCCTGTTAGAAACTAGTGTAAAAACAGAGAGAGAGAGAGAGAGAGAAGAGAGAGAGAGAGAGAGAGAGAGAGAGAGAGAGAGAGAGAGAGAGAGAGAGAGAGAGAGAGAGAGAGAGAGCAAAGAATGAGAATATAGATGCAAACAAATAGCGGTACAAACTTAATTATCGAAGTGTGTAGTCACTGTAGTGTGATCATTATCAGCAGCAGCCGTCCATCATCAGGGCAGGGCCCAGGTGCTGCACCCACACGTGCCTTCCGTATTTATTAACTATCAATCTTGAGTATAGACTTTCTGCTGCAGTAGCACCAGGTGATAATAATGAGAGTATATCATTATGCTCATTATATTCGTAGAGGCTAATGCATCGCTTGGGGAATGAGAGACGATTCAGGTAATCAGGTTTGATCCGAGGAAGTTAACAGTGGCTCCAATTCCCTTGATAAATCGCTCTTCGCAATTTTTTCTAAGACTATAAATGCGATGCAGTGGAAAGAGGTGCAAGAACTAAGTAGTATTAGATTACACTAACATATTAAACAGCAAATTTTATGAGAATGATGTAAACACAGCTGACCTTGAATTGTGCACTAGTATTGTCGAGATATATTAGAGCCTCTTACCTAACATCTGCACTCATGGTCAGAGTGCTGTTTTAACGACATTCCATTTCATACAACTCTGGAGAGCGCAGCCAGAAAGAAAAACTCAACTTGGGTCTTGAAGTTTGTTGTGTTGTAACTGCTTTCCTCTACAGTAGGGGCAAATTAGTTCTTCCCTACATCACGGACACACTGATTTCCCCTACAGCAGGGACAGATTAATTTCCCCTACAGCAGGGACAAACTCATGAACCCAAATATTTTATCTATTAATAAAATTTAACGCACATAATTAGATACGCAAGGAAAGTAGGTACTGTACATGCGTAGCCTAACTAAACGATAAGTCTGTTATACATTAAATTTAGAATAAACTGAAAATATAAAACTACAAGAAAAGTTCCGAGTGAGATGAACTGTCATACTGGCTGTGGTAGCAGAGTTGGAGGCGAGCTGCTAGTGTTGGATCAATTATTGATAACAACGTCCCTGAAGTGTTTAGGAGGCAGCGAGGGTAGGACTACTTCTGCCACTATCTACAGGAGCTGTCCATCACAGGTGTAGGGCTCAGCTGTTGTAGGAAACACACGATAATAAGACAAAACATTTACTGGAAGCAGGCGAACCCAGATGTCACGATGACGGAAACGTAACAGTTTTTTAGTTTTAAGGTCAAAAAGGTGTACATTGTAATTATTCGAGAAGGTAGAGTATATCCGAATTTCAAGCTTCTTGGGTAGCGCCTGAATTTCAACATTAATTTGATGCCTTTTCAGTAGCATTTAGCTTTCTCCTTATTTATGCAAAAGGCAAAATATACGGAATATATTTGAGGCGTTCTCAAGTTATCGAACAGAAACTGCTGCGCCTTTTGTGTTTTTAAGTGATGTATTTGCCCCGACGCATACCAATAATAAATCAGACTTTCTTTTAGGTAAGAATCACCAATGCTGAAAGTTCGAAGCCAATCAAACCAGGCCTAGAGAACACAGGAAGAAGCAGATCCATCAACACTGTAGGTCGCCTCTGTGCCGAGGAGCTATAATAAACACTGTCATGGTTGTTAGCGTACCAGGAAAGTTTAGCGTATAGCAACAGAGTGACGTGAGCATCTGCAGGGACGGTGTATCGGATAGCAGAAAACATATACAACTACTAGCAGCATGATGCGAGCTCCTGCACTGATGGCTGTGAAGAGCATTAGGGAAATCCTCAGTGGTACCCTGACTCCCTTATTGCCAGGTCAGGCTACACAAGTACTTAACCCACACGCTAAGTGAATGCTGGGAGAACGCTAAGTGAATGCTGGGAGAACGCTAAGTGAATGCTAGGAGAACACTAAGTGAATGCTGGGAGAACACTCTCCTTGTAAATCCGTGGAGAGATCTGCTCCCCTTCTACAAGTCCACCTCACATTTACTAGTATATATTAATGGCTAGAATTATACACGGATGCCCATCAAATACTAACAATATATCACACGTGTGAGGGAAATAAAAATAACAAACTTATAAAACATGATGAAAGAAATTACAATAAAATTCCTGACTGAATATAAAAAAATACCGCATTGAACAATAACGAAGTATGATTGAGAGAACTTTCACGTACGTACACACGCACCTTCACGTGCGTACACACGCACCTTCAGAGGAATTGTGTGTAAGCACGTGAAAAAAAATCCCGAAATTTCAATTTTGATATTTTTCACTATACTTTTTCGTATGAAAATATGTTATTTGACCAAGGAATATCTGAAGTTTACGCGTGTAGACGGTAGACTACTAGCACCACAGCTGTTTGGCGAGGTCACATTGATTTCACGTATGATACAGTGTCAGTATCCGGGATAATAATAAATGCTACCATAATTTTCAAAGAGATTGACTGGTAAGCCAGCGGAAGTCTTCGGTCAGATGACCAAAATCTCCAGCTATGGATCATCATATGGACTAAGACCCTCGTAAGGAAACATTTGTCCAGTTCCCTGACAAACCTTACTTAAGTTATCATAACGGGATAATACAAACAAGGTCACTCTTTATAATTTTTTATGAATTCTCTTTAACAGTCTACTTTGCATTTTGTTTTTGCTAAATTTCAATGGCCCCAACTTGCTTCTGTAACGTCTTGCTACTTTCAAAATGTTTTTCTGTGCTTAAACTACTTAACCACCTCATCAGTTTTTTACTTCATTAAAATAGTTTTTATATTTACTTGCATATTCATACTCATAACGGCGCTGCAAATAAAAACTTCAACACTGCCAGATTTTCTTGCCAAGTTAAGTGAACAGCTTCTCCATTCATACAAGATACATAGTATTTATACATCTGGTCAGTGTTGAATGTTCAGCATTCTGAACCCTGTCTCATACAACAAACTTATTTCTAAATCAATATCTAATTGCTTGGGCTCAGTGGCTAAAATAAATAAGTAAAAGTCATATAAATCTATTAAAAAATATATTAAATGTTGAAAAAGTAAATTTTTTACTAATTTGGTAGACTCAACCGTGGGCCAGACAATCCATCCATGGGCCGAATGTTTTCCAAGAGCCGTAATTAGCACTTCCGTGGTGGATGCGGATATGATGTTTTTTTTAAATAAAAATGGATACACAAACAAAATTCTAAATGATAATTACATAGTGGGAACAAAATGTAGCTATGTTTACCCGTCATATTCCATCGTAAAGGATGGGTTTCATATATCGTGATGAAATCTATCAGTCTGAGATTCGAGACTTAAGTATGGCAATATGAGGATAACGTCAGGTATTCCACTGAAGGTTCAGCATCTACGGGAGCTTCAAAGGCTTCGTTCTAAAATAGCTGGATTTATTATTACTTGGGAATTATCATATCTCAAGATGGCTTATCTTATCAACAGGAAAAAATGGAATTCATGAAGATATCTTCAACAACAGAGGGAGACAAAAGAGAGGAGGGAAAAGGGGGATGATGTCAGCTGTCATGGAGCATCAACACAGCAACTCCGTTAGTCAGCCGTCATGGAGCATCAACACAGCAACTCCGTTAGTCAGCTGTCATGGAGCATCAACACAGCAACTCCGTTAGTCAGCTATCATGGAGCATCAACACAGCAACTCCGTTAGTCAGCTGTCATGGAGCATCCGCAACCACAGCTTAACTCCGTTAGTCAGCTGTCATGGAGCATCAACACAGCAACTCCGTTAGTCAGCTGTCATGGAGCATCAACACAGCAACTCCGTTAGTCAGCTGTCATGCAGCATCAACAGAGCAACTCCGTTAGTCAGCTGTCATGGAGCATCAACAGAGCAACTCCGTTAGTCAGCTGTCATGGAGCATCAACAGAGCAACTCCGTTAGTCAGCTGTCATGGAGCATCAACAGAGCAACTCCGTTAGTCTAGGCTGATAGTGGGAAACTCACTCGTCTTATGGTTTTTATTACTAATTTTCACCTCTTCCTTCAGTTTACTCCTTGCTAACAAGATTATTCTACATTAGCGCCTCGCACTTTGTTCGTAGACAAGATATTTTTGTCTCTAGTAACAAAGAAAACAAATATGCCCGATGCTGGTGGGTGTCAAGCAAACGTGACAATATTAAAACAATAAATAAGTGTGTTAATGAACGTATCGAGTATCAGGAACCTTCATGCTAACGCAGACTAGGCTGAATTTCTTGTGCTTTTAAATTATTTCATTTTCTCGTCGGTTAAAGAAGAAACACTTGGTATTTCATGGTGCATTACTGAATAAAACTGAAATATTAGAACGATGTCATGAAACTACCACGAAATATGGCACGAAAAACTGTAGAGATTAAACTGCGAAATTTGTCCAGCTTCATGACATGTTTAGTTTCACTTCCATCCTGTCTTTTCAGGGTAAAATTCTCCCCAGCAGAGAACCCCCAGCAGCTGTCGTATATAGCAGTATCGCAACACTTTCCAGCCTCACTCTTCTCCTACCTGTAGCCGAGAGCTACAAGTATCCCTCTAACACCAGTGAGAGCTGCAATCATCCCTCTTCCACACAACTGAGAACTACAACCATACGTCTCTCACAACTGAGAGCTACAAGCGTCCCTCTGACACACAAGTGAGGGCTATAGGTGTTCCTTCCTCACACATCTGAAAACTACTAGTAATACTCCCTGACAAAGTTAAGAGGTACAAGGTGTGTGTCGAGGGACATCTAGTATGGAAATCACCAATACCGTCACTATGTACGTGTTTCTTCTGTTCGCCGCGGTGGTCGCTAAACCTACACTGAAAACATCGACTCAGCAGGAGTTAGAATCTGCTGTGATCTTGTCGCAGTTAGCGTTGTCACACCAAGCTGACGTCTTTGTGGAACTACTCAACGCCACACAACAACATCTCTCCTCGTTCTATCGAGGTATTTAGTCGGTATATTACCCAATTAACTTTATTACTGCAGCATAAAAATAACCGCACATTACAAAAACAAACTTATGACGACGTTTCGGTCGGACTTGTACCATTAACTTATGACGACGTTTCTGTCGGACTTGTACCATTAACTCGTCATTATGGGCTATTTGTATATTGTTCCAGTCACGGTACTGTGCCTTTTTATTCTTTACAAAGTATGATCTCTATATATACATATATATGTCGTGCAGATTAAGCCGAACTTCACCCTGTAACATGATAAGGTAAGTTATTATTTTTATTTTCCAGTTTTTCTGCGTAGTAATACTCGGTTTTTAATGTTCTCAAATCTGCATTGATGAATTTAGGGTTGCGATGTCCACACTATTTTCTGCACCACGTAAGTGTTGACGTACACTGTAATGTTTCAGTTTGATAAAATAGTTTCTTATTCTACCAGAGAGGAAAGTATGATAACCCCATTGTTTCGTAAAACTGAAAAACTGGCACAAAAAAGACCAATAAAAATTTGAAACTTTCTTTAGGCTTATAAGTGTTTATTCAATAATTTTTTTGGGCACGCACGTATGTAGCATTCAATCAATATCCATCATTTATTAAATACAATAAAACAATGTTGAAGTTTTGATATGTATCAAAAGAGCTCTCCAGTATAGTGCGCAAAACAAAAACAAAATCACAGTTTGATCTATAAAACTGGTAAATTAGCTTCAACATAGCAACATAGTTCAGTACCGAATCAAAGCTTCTGGTGTGAGGCCAGATAATGCGTTGTAACATTATTGTATGGAATCCTTGGAAGAGGAAGGAAACAAATATAGAAAAGAAAAAAAATTAACAAATACTCTAGTTATCATCTTCTGAGGGATACCTAATAATAAAATACCCTGTTTTATAAAGGATTAGACTTCTACCTTTACATATGGTGCTAGAAACACTGCGAGGTCACTACACTGCTCAAATGCTTCACTCACTTGTAATACAATAAAAACAAGAGTATAATCACGTATTGAATATTTTGTAATGGTAATTCAAGTACTTTTCTCCATATTTCTGTAGAATTTAGCCTCTTGCAGGTCGGTACTGCCCTTACCCTTACACCAAGGTGCTGGATGAGTGCTTCTACCTGAGTGCATACAAACTCAACTGGAGTGAGGCACGTCTGAACTGCCAGGGAATGACTGGAGATTTGGCTACTCCCAGACACCTCTATGCTCTCAAGGCCTTCATTATAGAAAAAACAGGTTTGTCAATAATGTGTTTATTTATTGACTGAAATGTCTACAAGGTTGATTTTGGCATTGATTTTGGTTGAGGAATGGGTTTAGTAGAATGAGAATTGGCCGTTTCCAATACATGTCAAAACTGTAAAATAGACTAAATTTGGATTTATTTTAATTTCGAGCAGTTTTATTACTTAATACTAATTCTTGTATCCCATTCCATTGCTTTATTACTTTGATTATTTTTTTAAAACCTTTCGACATAAATTACTGAACAAAGTTTCAAGCAAATATTTATTTATATCCCTGTATATCTGTGGTACATCTTTCTGATCCATGGAATACAGGGAAAGAAGAGCCTCCTTTAGAAGTGTTCGTTGGCGCTAAGTATTTCCATGAGGAGGGTGAATGGAGGTGGGTGGACGGCCGTACAATGGACTCCAGTAACTGGTCGACAGGAGAACCCAACAACATTGGTGGTAAAGAACACTGTGTCGACATGTGGATGAAAAAACACCCGATGATGAACGACCGTAGCTGCTCATCACAGCTGCGATTTGTTTGCCAGTATCAACTTCCACACTGACACTAACAAACAAGTGGCGGCCGCTGTATCAACTTCCACACTGACACTAACAGACAAGTGGCGGCCGCAGTATCAACTTCCACACTGACACTAACAGACAAGTGGCGGCCGCATTATCAACTTCCACACTGACACTAACAGACAAGTGGCGGCCGCAGTATCAACTTCCACACTGACACTAACAGACAAGTGGCGGCCGCAGTATCAACTTCCACATTGACACTAACAGACAAGTGGCGGCCGCAGTATCAACTTCCACACTGACATTAACAGACAAGTGGCGGCCGCAGTATCAACTTCCACACTGACACTAACAGACAAGTGGCGGCCGCAGTATCAACTTCCACACTGACACTAACAGACAAGTGGCGGCCGCAGTATCAACTTCCACACTGACATTAACAGACAAGTGGCGGCCGCAGTGCTATGGGTAAATGATTAGTCTGTCGCTCTTGCTTTTTCTGTGTTATTTGGTTACTATATAATTCCTAAATGATCGAATATTTATGCAAAATAATAATCTTCATGTGCAATGTTAACAGTATTCGAGTGATCCATAATGAATCACTTTGCAGTTAAATAATGTATAGGTCTCCTCCTATTGGGAACGGTAAGCATCAATTAAGAAATGGTTGTAGTATAAATTTTACTGATAGAGTTAGGTCAAAACTCAGACAAATGTGTGAAGCACAATGAAATAACCACTTCATGTCTTTCTCGCTAAGTATCGAGTTACCTGCAGACTGAGACATAACCTTGAATTGTTTGATATTGGAATCATTTAGTCAAGTTGTACTTCATTCAATAAAACTGACTGTGCAAACATGTCTTGGAACAACACTGTAAGTACTTAACAAACAACAAACATAAGTTGATACTTTTCACTGAAACTTGATCTTATGTCTGATTAGTTGAGCTCGACGCCATGCATAACTATATTTCATGCAAACTTACGTTGAATGTCAGCTCTAATAAATAAAATTATAAATGAAATTTCAGGTTCAACTTTATTTTTTTTGTATTCTTACCTACCATCAATTTGCGAACAAACTGTCCATGATATTTAACACACAAATCTAGTTTCAAATATAAGATAATTTGGTGAACATTGTACGCTATTTCTGATTAAAAAAAAATCTGGCAACCGTGGTGGGTGGAGGCTGTGGCGCCTCTCAAGACATCCCATCCCTTCATACGCCACCAGCGCTTGAATATGTGGGTGTGTATATCATCCACATCCTTTTAAACCACACCAACACTTGTACAGGAATATGTACATCTTTCACAACCCTTCCATCTTCAACATCAACACTACCTTGCCTAGTATGGTTTACGAGTGAATGTATATATACCTATCCTTTGCTACCTCACCAATATTTTTTTTTTTGTCTGTGTACAAGTCCGTATTCATTCCTACCCCACAAACACTGGTATAGGTATGCACTCCTGCCTATCGTAGCTGTCAAAACATTACGAAATAATTTTAGATCTCATGGAAAATAAACAAAATACATGTGTAATATACACAGGAGAATATGGTTATAATCTTCTTTCAACAAACCGGCCGTATCCCACCGAGGCAGGGTGGCCCAAAAAGAAAAACAAAAGTTTCTCTTTTTAACTTTAGAAATGTATACAGGAGAAGGGGTTACTAGTCCCTTGCTCCCTGCATTTTAATCGCCTCTTATGACACGCATGGCTTACGGAGGAAGAATTCTGATGGTTATAATAATTATTTTTAAAGGAGTGGGGCGGTATGACAGCGGAAGGCCTCGGTCAGATGACTAAAAGCTCCAGCGGCGGGTCATATGACTAAGACCAGCGTCAGGAAACACTTGTCTTGTTGTTGTATGTTCGCCGGTACATCCGGCCCGGGTTTTCTCCAAATGGTGACCCGGCAGCTTGTCTTGTTACCTAACCTGACCTAATATACACAAACCCGTCAGCTGCTGACGAGTCAGGTGCTGACGCGTCAGGTGCTGGCTCATCAGATGCTGACCCGTCAGGTGCTGACCCGTCAGGTGCTGACCCGTCAGCTGCTGACCCATGAGATGTTGACCCGTTAGCTGCTGACCCGTCAGATACCAGCCCGTCAAATGTTGGCTCGTCAGCTGCTGACCCGTCAAATGCTGACCCGTCAGATGCTGGCCCGTCAGATGCTGACCAGTCAATTGATGACCCGTCAGATGCAGACCCGTCAGATGCTGACCCATCAGATGCTGACCCGCCAGATGCGGACCCGTCAGATGCTGACCCGTCAGATGTTGACCAGTTCGATGCTGGCTCGTGAGATGCTGACCAGTTCGATGCTGGCTCGTCATGCTGAAGCTTCACAACATCTTTATTCGATCAATCGTCTTTGTTATGACACGACAGTCGTGTAGTTATCATATAGATATTTGCATCCATGTGAAGGTTGCAGTTTAGACGCGGTCTACTATCACGGTATCCTTCACCCTGACTTAATTTCTGTAGACTTTTAGAAATTCTCCACAGAGGTGAAAGCTCTTTGAAGTATTGCATATTCATGAAAATAACAAGTGAAATACTGTGTGAGTTACACTAAAGTAAGGTGTATAAAAGGGAACTAAAATATACGGGTTGCCTAACTCTGTGACGTTAGTTTAATTTTCATTTTTGTTTTGAGGGTAAATTTCTCCTCAGCAGGACAACCAAGGCAGCTCCCGTATATACTTCCCAGCCTCATTCCTCCCCCAAGAGAGCTTCAGGTACCTGTCACCCACACACCGAGAGGCGTCTCGCAAGGAACCATATCCTTAGACTTGAGACAGATCATCAACACCGTCACCATGTGCTTTCTTCTGCCCTTCCTGTGCGTCGTGGTGGCCGCTGACCCGAGAATTTCAAACTTCTCTCAGGATGAGCTTCGTTCTGCAGTGATCGTGAACCAGTTATTGTTGTCCCAACAAACAGATGTCTTGAAGGAGCTGCTCAACGCTAAACAAAGCAATCAAGGCAATCATTCATTTACACTGTTTTTTAATCAATTTTTCAGCAATCAGTTAAGAAAACAAACATCATCATTTATGTCCTCGTTGACTTTCTCAGAAGTGCAAAGATATAATGTAATTATGACCCACAGAGTCGTAATTGCCTTAATTGCTCATATATGACTAATCATTTTCACCCACTCAGTTTCACTGATTAGCCAGATATGTTCGAGCCCCTGTCCACTCTTGTGTATTCATGTATGTATGTGTATGTGTATAGGCGTATATGCATGTACGTATGTACGTATGCGTGTGCATGCTTGTGTATGTATGTGTGCATGTAGATGCACACATATACATACACACACACACACACACACACACACACACACACACACACATATATATATATATATATATATATATATATATATATATATATATATATATATATATATATATATATATATATAAACACTGATCTTGGCCGAAGGAGACTCGAAACTACGAACTTTGCAACAACAAGGTACGCAGTGCTTTACCGACTGCGTACCTTGTTGCAAGGTTCGTAGGTTCGAATCTCCTTCGGCCAAGATCAGTGTTTGTGAATATTTCGCCTGCTCTTGCGAATTGTAATCATATATATATATATATATATATATATATATATATATATATATATATATATATATATATATATATATATATATATATATATATATATATATATATATATATATATATATATATATATATATAATATATAAATACGTATATATATATAATGTTTGTGTGTCTGAAGGACAATCACTCTTGATGCTAGTGGGTCATGCAATGGTAGATCAAATCCTGATTAACTAGGCTGTTACTGCTGGCCGCACTCAGTCTAAAGTACGAACCACAGCCCAGCTGGTCAGACACTGATTTGAGGAATTTGTTCAGTTCAATCTTGAAGACAGCCAGTGGCTTGTTGCTAATTTTCCTTTTGCACGGAGGGAGGTCGTTGAAGAACTGAGGATCTCTGACACTCACTGAGCGTACTCGTTGCGCACCTGCTTTTTAGTGGATTTATTTTGCATCGTCTCATGTGACTGATTCCAGAGTTCAGGTTTGGGACTAATCCCTCCCTGTAGGATTTTCCAGTACTAAATTATTATTTGCCTTTTAAAGCCTACTTCCAAATAATATATTTGAAGGGGTTGCAAGTATTCCCAGTAGTTCAAATGTTTGACTGATTGTATACAGAAGTGAAAATTTTCTGTACTTTTCCCAGCTCTGCAGTCTCGCGTGCCATGTAAGGAGCTGTTATTATATAGCAGTATTATAGCCTGGATAGAAGAAGTGACTTGAAGAGTATCTCATTGGCTCAGCTTTTCTTTTCTATTTAGCCAGTCTGTCATTTTACAGTCTTTATTTCCTTAATTTTTCCATAACAGAGCAGCTGAAGCTTGTCCTCGCTAAACATTATAATGTCGTCTGAGACCTCTTAAAGAGTCCTCTTCAGGGATACTTAATTACTTCAATAAAATGTCAAACTAGCACCTATTAAGCCCAAAACTATTTCAAAATAAAACATTCAAGTAAGAAATACCTACTTTGATAATTTAAAGCCAACCTGACAAGGCATTCTCTAAGTATCAAACAGAGATAAATTTGAAGTCGCTCAGAAGTAGCATTGTCAGGTTATTTGAAGTACTGAAGCTAATCGGAAGAGATATTCACAATTTATCACATCAACCCTTGTTTCCATTTTCCAAATTTCTTCATGATAAATAAGATATTGGCACTTACACAAACCAAAATCAATCCAAGGTTTTCTCCAGGTAAGATTCATCAGCATTTAGAGTTTAGAGCCAATCAGCATAGACGTTCTCCACTTATTGTTAACAAACCAGATTCTTTAGAAAAACTACAAGTTACACAAAACCCAAAATCAAGACGAAGCGTCCTTGAAGAAAAACACATCGGCGCTCAAAGTTTGAAGCCGACCAGAAGATGAATTTTTCAGTTGCACAGAATCCAACAGTTACAAGTTCATTAGCTACATTAGCAAATTTGAGAAATTTGCACTTACTCTGCCTAAACCCTAAAACGTTTCAGCCATTACAGATCATCGTTATTGATGCAGCAACTATTACAGATTGATGCCATTAAGAGGAGACAATGTGGAGCATTTGAATGAAAAACAGTATACCGGGAGTATACCTGGAGAGGGTTCCGGGGGTCAACGCCCACGCGGCCCGGTCTGGGACCAGGCCTCATAGTGGATCAGGGCCTGATCAACCAGGCTGTTACTGTTGGCCGCAAGCAAACCGACGTACGAACCACAGCCCGGCTGGTCATGTACTGACCAAATAAAAAAAGCAAATAAAGAATGCGAACTTACAATTACAACTGTTTTCTTAGTAGGATCCACCAGCGTTCAAAAGTTGAAGGCAATCAAAAGAGGCTTTCTATGGTTATAACATGAAAACCAAATTCAGGAAAAGTCTATATAAAATTGACCAACGGGCACCTTCAAAGTGTTCTAAGAACTTTACTCTTCTTATAGTTCACCAGTCATGAATATTTTAAGCTTATCTGAAGTTATGAACGAAAGTCTTTGGGTGAGTGTGGGCGCTTGTACAAGTGGAAGATCGTATGACGTATGACTGTGCTAGCTGGTGTGATTGAGCGCTCTTGAGTGAGTGTGCCAGTTAGTGTGTGCATAAATGTGCATGTGCATCCTCTGGGATCTCATGTGCGTGTGCGTGCTTGTATATGTCCATCTCCTTTTTTAACATCAGTCGTTGCTTGTAATGATAATTCTTATGCACATATCATATTTATATTTGTATCCATGTTACAGTTAGCGTTCAGATGCTGAACAATCATCGAGATTAAATTTCTATAAACTTTAGAGGTCTTTCATTATGTTTAAAAAAATAATAGTTACCTCTTTAAAGAGTTGCTTATTGATCGTCGATCACCATGCCCAGCCCTTCTAGGGCAGGGTAGGTGCCAAGGCTGGAGCTTGCTACCATCTGCGGCTCGCAAGCCTGCCCTTCCTGTCAGCCTCCTTGGGGCGGGGAAGGTGGCAGACCAGAGAGGCCTAGCATCTTTCTACCTACCTGCCTCGTGCTGGTGGGGAATGTGGCTAGGCCTGGGACCAGTTGGTCCCGCCGCTGAGAGGTACCCCCTCCCATGGGAGACATATGTCTCTGACACTCCCACGCCAGGGAGCCGGAGCCGGGTCGCCATCTGGTAAAGACCCGGGCCGGGAGAATTCCCGGTGAATCAACACCTCCTCCTCCTCCTCCTTATTGATGAAGAGAACAACTGGAATACTGACTTGAGTTACGCAAAATTATTGTTTTTATAAAGTGAAACGTTGGTTTCACTTCCATGTTTTTTAAAGGTAAATTTCTCCCCAGCAGGAGAAACATGGTAACTTTGGGATATAACAGCGTCACTCCTCTCCCACACAACTGAGAGGTATATATAAGGTGTCTTCATGTGTGTAGAGAGAGGTGTTTAGAAACTCCGACCCGAGACGTATCAATACCGTCACTATGTACCGTATTTTTCCCCTCCTGTGGGTCGTGGTGGCCGCTGATGTTGAAGTTTCAACCGTCTCTCAGGATGAGCTTCGTTCAGCTGTAATCGTGAACCAATTGTTGTTGTCTCAACAAACAGACATCCTGAAGGAGCTGTTCAACCGCACACAACACAACCAAGGTGATCCTTTATTTTTTTTACTTTACTATTTAACCACTATTTCAACACCCAGAAATAAAAACATGATCATCACAACATTTGCAGCTGAGTGGCGTAAGGCGTTATAATGGAAACTATGCCACCCTCCAAAAGTGGGTTTGAATCCTGCTAACTACGATCTTTCTCTGTATATTCCTCCACTTGTTTCGTGCCGAATAGGTAAAATTGATCAATTAGCAAGAACTCATTTAAAATTAAGTCTTTTCTAAAATTTTCTCTTATATTTTTGAAGATAATTTTTTTTTCAATTATGTTAATGTAAAAATTTATAATTTTGTAAAAAAAGAACCTTAGAAAACTTACCTAACCTTATTATAACAAGCGCATTTTAATTTAGCCTAATCTAAGTATATTGTAAATAAGTTTATAATAATTTAATAATAAACAAACACAATGAAATATATTTTTCTCGTTAGGTTCAGAATGATTTTTGCGCTTTCGTGACTACTCACATTATCAAGGAACTATAAAAGGAAACGTGAGAAGAAGGCTTATAAAGAGGCAGAATAATAATAATTATAATTATAAATTTGGGAAGAATTTAATGATAAATTGGACTAATCTTAATTCTTGGGAAGAGTTTCAGGTCCTTTCTTATGTTCCTCTTCACAGAGTCGTGAGATGTTACGCTACTGTGAGGTGTTGTCTTTGTTAGTGTGATGTGACTGTGAGGTGTATTCTGCCTCTTTATAAGCCTTCTTCTCACGTTTCCTTTTATAGTTCCTTGATAATGTGAGTAGTCACGAAAGCGCTTGGAATTCTTCTATTTTTTCATAGTGGTTGTCTTGCATATTTTGATATCACCTGTTTACTGTGATCTTTTTGCATATATATATATATATATATATATATATATATATATATACAGCATCAACAAACAAGCGTACAGTAGATGTCAAGGAATATATATATATATATATATATATATATATATATATATATATATATATATATATATATATATATATATGCAAAAAGATCACAGTAAACAGGTGATATCAAAATATGCAAGACAACCACTATGAAAAATAGAGGAATTCCAAGCGCTTGGAATTCCTCTATTTTTTCATAGTGGTTGTCTTGCATATATATATATATATATGTTTGTGTTTTCTATAAATGTATTCTATCTATTAATAAAGCATTTATATGCATGTATGTGTGTATGTAGGATGGGTGGTAGGAGAAGTGGAGTATTCAAATGGCTTCAGAAAGAAATCCAAATATTCTTCCTTGAAGCCTTTTATCCACTTCTCCGAGGCTATGGGTCCCACAATTTGCACTAGAGGGGGACCCCATCCTATATATATATATATATATATATATATATATATATATATATATATATATATATATATATATATATATATATATATATATATATATTCCTTGACATCTACTGTACGCTTGTTTGTTGATGCTGTAAGAAACGAAGGAATTCTGTTACATAATTTACTATAAATATGAAATCTTATGTTGACAACATCGAAAGAGATCTTAACACTATTCAAAATGCCTTGCTCACCAGATACGATATTTGAAAAAGATTAGTGTAATCACGTATTATGCAAAATAATCTAAGGAATTTCTTTTCGTCTTTCTGCAGTCTGTATTTTTTTTCCAGGTCCGTACTGCCCTTACCCTTATACACAGGTCCTGGACGAGTGCTTCCACTTGAGTACACACAAGCTGACCTGGGAGAAGGCACGCCAACACTGCCAGGGAATGATGGGAGACTTGGCTTCACCCAAACATCCCTATGCTCTCAAGTCATTCATCATAAACAAAAATAGTTTGTATAAAAGGTTTTATATTTGTGGTCCTTTTAATATTTTCTTCCTAAAGTGAGAGAGTTTGGTGTCAGGTGATCGTAGTCACCCGCATGATAGAGGGTAAAAACTTCGCTATCTTTCAAAAGTCATCAAGTGTTATAAAGCAAACCTTATTAAAGTGTTATGCCATGTACATGTAATTACTGAACACACAAATGTTATTTTTCACTGTTATATAGTACTGCCATAATAAGTAAACTTTCATATGTGAAACTACAGGGTTGAATTGTCTCTGACTTCCTGTTCATATTACTTGTTGTGAAAAAGGCACCTATGGCACCCTCTCCAGGTATACTCCAGGTATGCTATTAGCAAGAGATTGAGGATACGTTTCTACCTGGTGGGCGAAACGTATCATCCTTAGTTGCTGTAACCAGCTTTATTACTGAGTGTAACATGCTTAAGAATGGGGCCAGACACAGACATCAACAAATTGTTGACTAAGAATACTGGGAACATGATGAAATTATTCTTTCGAATATAATGTTGGCTTCTCAAACACAACTTGAAAAATCATTGATCACTCAAGGAAAGTTTCTTAACTCCATTGGAAGGCTCCTGATCCAATGAACTGGACCTGACCTCCTCTCCCTTTTATCGAACCTGATTGACTTCCATTCCCCGAGCCTCTGTATGAACTTTAACATGTTTATCACTTCACGCTGAATATAGTAATAATAATTAAAAACAAATGATACAAAAAAATTAACAAACGAGTTTGAATAAATTAACAGAGGACAGGTAGGAACTAGTCGATCCATTGTCCCTCATAATAAATGGAAAGTAGAAATGGTTCAGAGACCCAACAGGATGATGAATTAGACACTTATATAACACTTGGGTATCTTTTTTGCGGATAGCGTTTCGTCAACAAGTGGTTTCCTCAGAAAAATATAGAGAAGGAAGGTCGAAGATCAGGAGTTTGAGGTAATCAGTCCCTCAGCCGGAATCAATGTGATCAGTCCATCAGTCTTGATAAGAGTGCAGCATCTGTGTGGTGAAGGAGCTTATGTACTGTAGACAGGTGAAGTGAAGCAGTCGTAGGCGATGTCACCTTCGACAAAGTCACAGGTGGAAGTAGGTTATGTCTATAAGTAAGGCAAGCGTAGAATTCCCTGTATCAAGATCCCAAGATGTTGGTGTGTCTGGCAGGAATCCACGGTAATTATACCCAAGTGTTACACAAGTGTCTAATTCATCATAACAAAAGGAGTCAAGTAAAGCATCTCTACGGAGAAAGATACAGAATCAGTAGACTAAATGACGGTGTCACTGCCAGGCTATGGCTATAAGTATCTATGGTAGTTCAGTTAGTATGGAGATATCAACCACAAAGTATAATATGAATGGACAGAGATGGATTCCATACGTATTTGATTATACTGCAGCGTCCTAACATCCAACCAATTAAAAACACATCCAGAAAGTCAACACAAGGAATAGTAAATCACTTCATTGTAAATAATGAGATATCTGAAATCTTGTGATTTCAACCATACTTTGCAGTGACTAAATGAATGAAATGTTATTTAAAGAGTCTAACGCAATAGGTACTAACGTTTTGATCATAAAGGTTGTTTATTGTGTGTGTGTGTGTGTGTGTGTGTGTGTGTGTGTGTGTGTGTGTGCGTGTGTGTGTCTGTGCGTGTGTTTGCGTGGATGCTCCTGGGTGTGCGTGTGTGTGTATGCAAATGCATACGGCTTCATGAAAATATGCATATTTGGGTATGCGAGGAAGTATGAAGCCTCACATATATATTACCAGTCCAGGATTATCACTAATGAAACCCTCTTATCCTGCGGAACACAGGAAACACCCTTGGGCGCCACAGGGTTCGTGGGCGGCAGAAACGCCCAGGAAAACCGTCCGTTTAAGTGGCTGGACGGGAGGCACATCGCCTCTAGCGACTGGGCGAGTAGCGAACCCAACAACCAAGACGGATCAGAATATTGTGTTGCACTCAACCATCAACATCACCCGGCACTTCTTGATCTTCCCTGTTCCAGGCATGAACAGTTCGCTTGTCAGTATTACAAATGAGTCACAGACGGGTATGTGTGAGTGTGTGAAGTTACATTTATGTTATAATCAGTATATAAACAATAAACATTAAAAGTGAGAAACGTACAACCAATTTTTTTTATTAATATTCCTCAGAAAATCATTCACATTGTGGTTTGATTTTTTATTATTTTACATCAAGGTGTCAATAAAAAAATGTCTCATCTGAACTTTTGCATCTCCATCCAGTCTCACATAAAGCATTTCTAAATCCATAAATACAACATGTAGCTCTTTGCTCTCATCTACGAATTGGTCACTTAATTGCTTTAACGTAAACAATTGGTCACGTGACTCCGATCAGCTGTGTGTCTACGGTGACACGCAAACACGCAATTTTTTCTGAATAATTAATTTATTTATGTCACTGGAGGAACCCAAACCCGTCGGGGTCATACAGTGCTAGGGGAATGCGAGGCAATCAAGAGTCGATTCAAGGAAAGGTAAAGCAGCTTCAATTCCTTGGACGAAGAACCCTGTCTTCATAAGGTTAATCACGGTGTGATTATAAAGCCATAATTTATAAAAAGTGTTAAAAGCCATCAAATTGTCATCAGTATAAATGCAAGCATAATTTCAGTCATTGTTACAAAGCTACTGACGGACGGCAGACCACATGCACTCACCCTGGTGGGAGATTCACCTGTAAAAACTTGCATTTGTGGTCACAGTGGGTCCTATGATAACTTCTATGTTGTGTATAGAAATGTACCTAGTTGGATGAATATTATTGCATCCAGCTGGCTCAGTGTCTTACCCACTGTCCTGGAGTTTTAGGACTCTTGCCAAGGATTCAATCCCTACCCGTTCTGTGGATAATTTAACCAAATACACTCTCCCCATAGTAAAATTATTTATGTAGTTAATATCTCCAAAATAGCTATTTATATATAAACAAAAAACCTATTTCTGCTTGAGTTTGGATAACACTGCTTGTATGTTAAGAAATACACTAAACTCTCGAGGGAGCTACCTTGACGCTGGTGAGGAGCTCTTGATCCAAGGAATTGGACATTTCCTCTCTATCGATCCTGAGTGTCTCACGTAACCTTAGACGCTGTATTACCCCTACGGGTTTAGCGCTTCCCCTCTAAATGTAATACAAATAAGTATGGCAGTTCAGTTTGTATTGCGTGGTCCTTTACATGAAATATAACGGGTGGACAGAGACGCGGCCACACATTTGTATGTTATATTTCAGAATGTAAACACACATTTTAGATAAAAATAAATGTATCAACGCTTCAGAATTTTTACATCAGTACATATTACAATTAACATGGGCTGGTGAAAACACCGAAAATCAATTGAATAAATAACGACTAAGCATTAAAAACCATACTACGGGTGGGGTTCGAACCCGCGGTCAGAGAGTCTCAGAACTTCAGACCGTCGCGTAAGCCACTGGGCCAGCTAGCTTCAATAAGATTCATCCAACTAGGTATATTTCTACACCATAGGAAGGTTAGCATAGGCACCACTGTGTCCACAAATGCAAGTTTTTACAGATGAATCTCCAGCTAGTATGGCCGTGACGAACTCTAGCTCAAGTCCCCCTCAAAGCCGTCAACATGACTCACGAAATCGTAATGACACGATTGCAAACAAACCATGTTTACGGCTTTGAGGGGGACTTGAGCTAGAGTTCGTCAAGGCCATGCTAGCTAGAGTTTCGTCTGTAAAAACTTGCATTTGTGGACACAGTGGTGCCTATGCTAACCTTCCTATGGTGTAGAAATATACCTAGTTGGATGAATCTTATTGAAGCTAGCTGGCCCAGTGGCTTACGCGACGGTCTGAAGTTCTGAGACTCTCTGACCGCGGGTTCGAACCCCACCCGTGGTATGGTTTGTTTGCAATCGTGTCATTACGATTTCGTGAGTCATGTTGACTAAACATTAAATTTGTGATATCATCTTTTTACTGCGATCTTATTGCAAACATTAAATTTGTACATATTTTTTTCAATACTATTATTATTAGTGGTACTAGCAGTAGTAGTTCTAACGAACAGTATTTTTCCTCAAATACACATAGATTTTTGATAATCAGGTGAAGTACACACACCATCACTGATATTGGTAACCGGCAACATGCCGGACGCTAATCCTGTGACGCCATGAGCAGTTTAACTATATAACCCTAGCATAACTCCTCCCAACTTCATTCCTCTCTCACACTTGAGAGCTTCAAGTGTCACTTCCACACAGTGAGAGGCGTCTAGCACGGCATCATATCCTCACACCCGAGGCTAAACATAAATACCATCACTATGTACCTTCTCCTTCCCCTCCTGTGCGTCATGGTGGCCGCTCATCGTAGTGACTTGGGAGTCAGTCCGGAAGAACTTCATTCTACATTGATCGTGAACCAGTTGTTGTTGTCCCAACAAACAGAAGTCTTAAAAGAGATGGTCAACGTAATACAACGTAATGGAGGTAATCGATAATTTACACTAATATTAAATACATATTTCAGCTCCGAGAGGAAGAAACATACGCCATCATTAATGTCCTTGAGTTTCCAAACTGACTTTGCCTCTAGTTACCTGATTATATAGGAATTATATTTATATAGATTAAGAAATTTAAGGATGTGTGATGTCACCATGGTTGTTCAATATATTTACAGATGGGGTTGCAAGAGAAGTGAATGCTCGGGTGTTGGCAAGAGGTGTGGGGTTAAAAGATAAAGAATCTAACACAAAGTGGGAGTTGTCACAGTTGCTCTTTGCTGATGACACTGTGCTTTTGGGGGATTCTGAAGAGAAGTTGCAGAGGTTGATGGATGAGTTTGGTAGGGTATGTAAAAGAAGAAAATTGAAAGTGAATATAGGAAAGAGTAAGGTGATGAGTATAAAAAAAAATTAGGTAACGTAAGATTTGATATCAGATTGGAAGGAGAGAGTATAGAGGAGGTGAATGTATTCAGATATTTAGAAGTGGACGTGTCAGCAGATGGGTCTATGAAAGATGAGGGAGAAAAGGTGAGTGGTGCACTTAGGAGTCTTTGGAGACAAAGAACTTTGTCCATGGAAGCAAAGAGGGGAATGTATGAGCGTATAGTTATAACAATGTTCTTATATAAGTGTGAAGCAAGGGTGGTGAATATTGCAACAAGAAGAAGGTTGGAGGCAATGGAGATGTCATGTCTGAGGGCTATGTGTGGTGTGAATATAATGCAGAGAATTCGTAGTTTGGAAATTAGGAGGAAGTGCAGGATTACCAAAACTATTATCCAGAGGGCTGAGTAGAGGTTGTTGAGGTGGTTCGGACATGTAGAGAGGATGGAACAAAACAGAATGATTTCGAGTGTATAAATCTGTAGTGGAGGAAAGGCAGGGTAAGGGTCGGCCTAGGAAAGGTTGGAGGGAGAGGGTAAAGGAAGTTTTGTGTGCAAGGGGCTTGGACTTCCAGCAAGCATGTGTGAGCGTGTTAGATAGGAGTGAATGGAAGCAAATGGATTTTAGGACTTGATTTGCTGTTGGAGTGTAAGCAATGTAACATTTATGAAGGGATTCACGGAAACTGGCAGGCCGGACTTGAGTCCTGGAGATGGGAAGTACAGTTCTGGCACTCTGAAGGAAGGGGAGTTAATGTTGTAGTTTTATAACTGAAGTGTAAGCGCGCCTCTGGCAAGACAGTGATGGAGTGAATGGTGGTGAAAGTTTTTCTTTTTCGGGCCACCCTGCCTTGGTGGGAGATGGCCGATGTGTTAATAATAAAAAAAAGATAATAAAATAAAATTTAATACAATTGGTTTTCATTACAATATATATTAAGTATTGAGAAAAACGCGATTAAGAACTTGTATGATGATCATGGCCCAAGGACGCAGAGCCACCACTCTCACGAGCCCTCCTAGGGCGGGGAAGGTGCCAGAGCCAGAGCTTGCTACCACCTGCAGCTCATGAGAGTGCCATTCCCACGTGCCCCCCTGGGGCGGGGAAGATGGCAGACCAGGGGCCTAGCTTCTCCCTACGAGCCCCGTGAAGGCAGGGAATGGGACTAGGCCTGGAGACAGTTGGTCCCAGAAGATGAGGAGGTATTTGTACCACCTTCCATGGAGACAGTTCTCAGATACTCCCACGTCAGGGAGCCAAGGCCGGGTCTCCATCTCGAAAAGACCCGGACCGGAGAGTACCGGCGAATCAAGAAGAAGAAGAATTTGTATGAAAGTGTTTTGTTATTCGACTCAATGGCCATACAGTGAAGCAGGGTAGGTCTGGCTTATTGAAAATAACTTACTCCCTCTCTCATTTTAATAAGAGTACCCTGTGTGAAAAATATTTACCCCTCCATGTGTCCGCTACGCAACATTTACCTCTATTATCTCACAATGACTGGTTTTTCCACCGCCAGTGGGAAGGATGGGGAAGGGGAAATAGTTCAAACCAATCTGATATGCAGGAGAAGTGGTTACGATCACTCAACCCTGGACAAGAAGTAAAGATTGAAACCCGGAGAAGGAAACACCCAGGATGGACATCAGAAGTATGAACCCTGGTACACTTATGACACTGGAAAGTGCACAACCCTCTCATTAAACGAGGGAAACCAACAGTAAACATACCTGTCGTAATACATCTTGCACGTGATAAGAAACTTGAGAGATTAGTGTAATTATGTACATATTATGCAATGAAAACCGCGGAATTTCACTCCATCTTTCTGCAATTTTTCCAGATCAGTACTGCCCACACCCTTACACACAGGTCCTGGACGAGTGCTTCTACTTGAGTACACACAAACTGACCTGGGAGATGGCACGCCAACACTGCCAGGGAATGATGGGAGACTTGGCTTCACCCAAACACCCCTATGCTCTTAAGTCTTTCATTATAAGCTTAATAGGTTTGTATTATCGGATTTCTATTTGCTATTCATTAAATATTTTTTTAATATATCCATCATGTTTAGCCGATTGCAGATGACCTGACACTTCAGTGTTGACACCTTTTAGAAGATAGGACCTTCTCTGCAACTAGATAATGATGATTTTCTTTTTTCGTTGTGTCTACTGATGACCTCAATTGAAGGTCGAAATACACAATGATCTTTATTTACTTTTACATGTGGGTTAATGTCTCTTATTACACTTTTATTATAGCATTAACACCCACATCATTGTTTGAAAAAGTTTCTTCCAACTAACCTAACATGCCAGTTCATCCTCCCAATAACCGTCAGAATTTCACTGTTGCTAAGACAGTCAAGTGGGTGACTGTTCACGAGCCGTAAACAATGGTTATCTATGTAATAATAATGTATTTTCTTGTGTGCTTGTTGAGTCCCGTTTTTTTTTATTCGCTCACGTGTCATTTTTTTTATCGCCTGTATTACATTTTATGTTGGCATTGAGTTATATTTTAACTGATTAAACTTGATTGCTAGAAAACAATCTAACATAACTTAAATTAAGTTAAATAACATAAATCGAGATATTTGCTAAAAGACATCGGTAAAATTCTTTGTAACTGATCCGGTTTTCAGTCCTAGGAAAAGTAGTTCAGTATATGCAACAAGAGGTACACACGCGGAGCTCAACACATAACCTCGAGAATAATGTTGCTGATTATTTCCAACTCGAGATTTGTGAGTCGTCCCTGTGGAGACGTGGTAGTTTAATGAGTTAGTATGACCTGCTGGCTACAATTGTTCCCAGTCTCATCACAAGGCTCAAAATAACACACACACATTCACATTATTTCTGTACTGATGAATGTGAATTTACTCTCTCTCTCTCGTGGGAATTCATTTGTCAGCCATGCTAACTCCATTACTTTCTTTCTCATCATTGCCCTCAGTTTTATATTCTCAAAGTATCCTTCTTACCACCCGATTAATTTCTCTGTTTCTCATACCTGCTCTTATTTTGTTTATATTCAAAACTTTCTTTCGCAGTACTTTCTTAGTCAAGGAAAATACAATCTACTTAACACTCTCTCTCCGGCTTTATTTCCTCCACGCTGTCTTAACCCTCCCGATCTTGGTCCTGGTCAAGGAAATTCCTGAGAGAACATTTGCCTCCTCTGAACCAATGCTGATTGATTATTTTATATAAGTTTTGTCTTTGTACTTAACTAATCTCTTATTAAGTAGGTTTAGTATTCTAACCCGCATGTTAACCGGCAAAACTGATCCGGAGTTTAATACTTCCTAATTACTTCCATTTTTTGTATTCCTTCATCACAATGAAAATTTCTAGTAGTCTGGTGGTTGTCTTGTTTTACAATTTTTCAATTCACTGTGTGTGTGTGTATGTGTTAGTTACCATTTTGTCCTAGGCACATGTCGATTAGACACAAGGCCTCTTGTATATGTGTGTGTGTGTGTGTGTAAGGAAACACTTCGAAATGTTTCCGCTCCGTGCGTGAAGCGAGAGCTTTAGCCACCAGGCCACCGGGTGTGTACTCACCTAATTGTACTCACCTAATTGTGGTTGCAGGGGTCGAGACTCAGCTCCTGGCCCCGCCTCTTCGCTGTCCGCTACTGGGTCTCTGCTCTCCCTGCTCCATGAGCTTTATCATACCGTGTCTTACAACTATGTATGGTTCCCGCCTCCACTATATCGTTCGCTAGACTATTCCACTTCCTAACTACTCTATGGCTGAAGAAGTGCTTCCTAACATCCCTTTGACTCATCTGAGTCTTCAGCTTCCAGTTGTGTCCCATTGTTTCTGTGTTCCCTCTCTGGAACATCCTGTCGCTATCTACCTTGTCGATTCCCTGCAGTATTTTGTATGTTGTTATCATGTCTCCTCTAACCCTTCTGTCCTCCAGTGTTGTTAGTCCTATTTCCCTCAACCTTTCTTCATATGGCATTCCCCTGAGCTGTGGAACTAGCCTTGTCGCAAACCTTTGCACTTTCTCTAATTTCTTGACGTGCTTGAGCAGGTGTGGGTTCCAGACTGGTGCTGCATACTCTAGTATGGGCCTGACGTACACGGTGTACAGTGTCTTGAACGATTCCTTGTTAAGGTAACGGAACGCTAATCTTAGGTTTGCCAGTCGCCCATATGCTGCCGCGGTTATCTGGTTGATGTGTGTTTCCGGAGACGTGCTTGGCGTTATACTCACCCCAAGGTCTTTTTCCTTTGATGAGGTTTGTAGCCTTTGTCCACCTAGCCTGTACTCGGTCAGCGGTCTTCTTTGCCCTTCTCCGATCCTCATGACTTTGCATTTGGTGGGGTTAAATTCGAGAAGCCAGTTGTTAGACCAGATGTCAAGCTTGTCCAGGTCTCTTTGAAGTCCTGCTTGGTCTTCATCCGATGTGATTCTCCTCATTAATTTCACATCATATGCGAACAGAGACACTTCTGAGTCTATCCCGTCCGACATGTCATTCACATATACCAAGAATAGCACTGGTCCTAGGACTGACCCCTGCGGTACAACGCTCGTCACCGGCGCCCACTGTGATACCTCATCACGCACCATGACCCGTTGTTGCCTCCCTGTGAGGTATTCCCTGATCCATTCCAGTGCCCTTCCTGTTATACACGCTTGGTCTTCCAACTTCTTTACTAATCTCATATGAGGAACTGTGTCGAAGGCCTTCCTGCAGTCCAGAAAAATGCAGTCAACCCACCCTTCTCTCTCTTGCCTTACCTCTGTTACTTTATCATAGAACTCCAGGAGGTTTGTCACACAGGATTTGCCTCCACACACACACACACGTGTGTGTGTGAGTGTGTGTGTGAGTGTGTGTGTGTTCACTAATTCGTACTCTGTTCTTGCAAGGTTTGAGTCTCAGATCCTAATTTAAGCTTAAGGGTCCCTAATCTCGAAGTGGCCCCAGAAACGACTTTAGTCCACATTGCTTAAAATTTTTGTCTACTGTATAAGATGGGGTATTTAAAAAACAACATTAATAATATAGTGTAATTCAATGCAAAATAATAGTTAAAATATAAATTAAAAGGTTATTAAAGTATCATGTAGGATAACTGTAAATGAAAAAAAACATTCAAATTAAGGATATTCCATTCATTTTTTTAAATATTTGTGGTGATCTGTCGGGGAACCCGCTGAGGAAGATAACCTCATTGTTGGTTGCCAAGGGGCCCCGTAACAGTTCAAGCTTCAGGGCCCCAAAAATGTAAGTCCACCACTGCTTGTGGGCCATGTCATAGATAGTCTTAAGACTATGTGTGGAGTCAGCCTCCACTTATTCATCGTCCATGTTGGCAATGGTCTCGTCTCACACACTGAGTGTCCGTGGTTCAATCCCCGGTATGGGTGGAAACGTTGGGCATGTTTCCTTATACCTGCTATCTCTGTTCACCTAGCAGTAAGTAGGTACCTGGATATTAGTCAGCTGGTGTAGGTCGCATAATGGGGGACAAGACTGAAGGACTCCAATGGAAATGAGACAGGCAGTCCTCGATGACGCACCGACTCTCTTGGGTTATCCTGGCTAGTTAAACCTCCGGGTTAAAAATACGAACAAATCTTATTTTATTTTATCTTACCCTTCAAATGTACCCTATTGTACCCATTTCGCGTCAATCAATTGCTCTAGAATTTTGCATGTTGTTATCATGGCTCACTTGGTTCCTAAATTTTGTAAATGTCTAATTCATTTTCTTTAGCCTCTATAGTTCATTTTGCTTAGCTTTGTAACTAGTCTTCTTGTAAACCTGTGCACTTTCTCCAGCATAAAGCCTCACGAATATTTGCAATCCTTGATTCCCACTAATGAGTTCCTCTTTTTCTCGGAACACAGGAATTGGCGATGATAAGACAGTGTTCGTGGGCGGCAAAGACGAAAGTAAAAACCGTCAGTTTAAGTGGCTGGACGGGAGAGTCATCGCCACCACGGACTGGTCACCAGGCGAACCCAACAACAAGGACGGAAGAGAATTCTGTGTTAACCTGTACAATACTCGTCACCCAGTACTTAACGATATTCCCTGCGATCAGCAGCAACTTTTCGCTTGTCAGTATTACAGACCTAAGGCAAACTAATCAATCATGTAAACTAATCAATCACGTGTAATGTTGCAAGCCACCACTGGCTCTTTTCACTTAGCTTTTAAGAGCTTCTGAGTTAAGGGAGTGTCTTGTTCCTAAATTATGTGGAGAAGGGAAGGATGCGTTAAAAACGGAGACAGGGAATCAGAAGAGTTATGACCTGACTGACGGTGAGACGACGGCACGATGGCTGCAGAGGAACCTTTCTACGATGAAGTGAAGGTTTATAAGTGAAATCTAGTAGATTACCTAATTGTAAGTAACGTTTTTTTGTATTATTGTGTATTCTCAAATTCTTTTAAGTATGTATTAGATTAGTGCATTTCCAAAGTATTATTATATTATTCCCCCTCAAAATAGTTATATTTCTCTTCTAAGGGTTTCTAAGTCGTACCTTATAAGAGTAATAGCATATTCCTTATAATTTCATTATTAGTGTAATAAATAATTGCATTCTCTCATGTACTGGTACATCATTTTTCTAATTAAAGCTGCCCTCTTGTGAAAGTGCAATTTAAGGGGAAACAATTGCAGTAACGGGAAGAAAAGGACGACCAGTAGGACAAGTTTAATCGTTAACAAGTGTTCTGTAGTGTGTGTACAACATGGGTTCGAACCCTGGCTAGCGCAGTGTTATTATTGATCAATACCACTCGTTCGTGGTTACAATAATATATAAATACTGCTGGTAGGCTAGTACACCACACAGGAATGAGAATGAAATTAGCTTGTAAGCTCCCACACCTCCGTATGTCCTCGGACCAAGGTAAAACACATAGCTCTGTGCTGTGTGCTTGGTTCTTGTAGGATTGGGTGGTCCTGTGGTATTTTTACATTGGTAAACATCAACTGTACAGTAACAAGGTAACACTGTACTTATCTTTGTTGCTGGGTCAACTTCCTGCAGCCGCAGGTCAGGAAGTTACTCCGATGCGATCCAGAGTTTACCACCACAGAGCTGTCAAATTTAATAGATTAGTTTAAAATTAATTGCCCCAGAGGAGCGTATTCATATCTTCAGTCACTGAATGGACTGAACTGAATACTCATGTGTTTGGACTTAAAAGTCCACGCATAACCGCCGTCTAAATAGGACAGTTTCAAACTTCTTATGACTACCAGAACTGCGCAGTCCCCCTGTGTCAACAAGAAATTTAAAACCTACCTTGCTCGTTGTAACATGAACAATGGTGTTGGCTCCACCATGCACGGCGCTAAATGCTGTCTTGATTGTAGAACGTCGCTGATGAGTCACTGTCTTTTTCGATGAAGTACACTCGCGATTGTCTCTCTACGTTTGTCTTTTAGCTGTATTAAGAAGCTGTGCACACTTCTCTGTAATGTACCTCTAATTTATAATTAATTATCACTAAGCGCGCTGGAACAGAGTGTTACTGGAGATTGATAAGAAATCGGATGCGCACAACAAATGTTCCTTTGTTAGGTCAAATCACGCGCCACAAGCCTTCCCTCTTTAGTTTCTTAAGTCAATCTGACCTCTCTTCTTCTCCGCTCCTGCCCTCTCCCTGTTTCGTTGACCTCAGCTCAAATCACCACTTGCTAAACGCTGCAACAGTTTGTGTTCTTTAAATATTTCAATAACTGAGAGCACATGATTGTAATGTCAAGTGTAGAAATTGAAACAGCCGTTTTCTTTAACTTTCCTGCTAAGGCAAAGAGTCCCATTTATCTCAAATGTCTATCACTCATTAATTCACACTCCTTGCAACACTGGTCAGCCATTATGTGACTTACTGGCTTCCTGGGTCCGTTCATCTGTTACGAATTAAACTGTTGACCAGGAAGCCAGATGCCATCTGGCCCTTTCTAAGGGCTGGGCCCTTGAAAGGGCAGAAGGGGTTGAAAGGGCTGATACTCCCCCCCCCTCTCTTGGAGATTTTCTCCACAGGTCCTGTGGGTAAAGGCGTCATGTGGTTCTCGCTCATATATATATATATATATATATATATATATATATATATATATATATATATATATATATATATATATATATATATATAATACTGGGGCACTTTGATTAGCTAATGTCAAAATGAAAGTAAGTAAGTACATGTCAAATGGGTCACGTCCAGTACTAGTACTAGACGTGTCTGGGCTCTGTGACTGTCTGACTAGGCTTAGGCTCCTCCCTCAGTTGGAGTCGATACTTCTTAATCATCTGACTAAGACCCGCGTAAGGTAACACTTGTCCTGTTTCCTAACGAACCTTACCTAACCTTAACGAATGGACGTATTGTTTCGTGAAGATAGAAACTCAACTTATACCTTTTTTTTTTTTTTTTGTCAAAAAAGGTGTGCTCCTTCTCGTAGAGCCAAATTTTCTTAATTTAATTATGACGCTTGACTCCAGACTGCTTACCTAGACACCAAATATAACAGTTGATGTCTTCACCTCTTTGTCATGCCACTCACAAGATCCCGGAGGTCATGTCACTCAACATTCTGGAGGTCATGTCACTCAATATCCTGGAGGTCATGTCACAACATCCTGGAGGTCATGTCACTCACAACATCCTGGAGGTCATGTCACTCACAACATCCTGGAGATCATGTCACTCACAACATTCTGAAGGTCATGTCACTCACAACATCATGGAGGTCATGTCACTCACAACATCCTGGATATCATACCACTCACAACATCCTGGATATCATGTCACTCACAACATTCTGGAGGTCATGTCACTCACAACATCCTGGAGGTCACGTCACTCACATCCTGGAGGTCATGTCGCTCTCATCCTTGAGGTCATGTCACTCACAACATCCTGGAGGTCATGTCACTCACAACATCCTGGAGGTCATGACACTCACAACATCCTGGAGGTCATGTCACTCACAACATCCTGGATGTCATGTCACTCACAACATCCTGGAGGTCATGTCACTCACAACATTCTGGAGGTCATGCCACTCACAACATCCTGGAGGTCATGTCACTCACAACATCCTGGAGGTCATGTCACTCACAACATCCTGGAGGTCATGACACTCACAACATCCTGGAGGTCATGTCACTCACAACATCCTGGATGTCATATCACTCAACATTCTGGAGTTCATGTCACTCACAACATCCTGGAGGTCATGTCACTCACAACATCCTGGAGGTCATGTCACTCACAACATCCTGGAGGTCATGTCACTCACAACATCCTGGAGGTCATGTCACTCACAACATCCTGGAGGTCATGTCACTCACAACATCCTGGAGGTCATGTCGCTCACAACATTCTGGAGGTCATGTCATTCACAACATCCTGGAGGTCATGTCACTCACAACATACTGGAGGTCATGTCACTCACAACATCCTGGAGGTCATGTCACTAACAACATCCTGGAGGTCATGTCACTCACAACATCCTGGAGGTCATGTCATTCACAACATCCTGGAGGTCATGTCACTCACAACATCCTGGAGGTCATATCACTCACAACATCCTGGAGGTCATGTCACTCACAACATCCTGGAGGTCATGTCACTAACAACATTCTGGAGGTCATGTCACTCACAACATCCTGGAGGTCATGTCATTTACAACATCTTGGAGGTCATGTCACTCACAACATCCTGGAGGTCATGTCACTCACAACATCCTGGAGGTCATGTCGCTCACAACATTCTGGAGGTCATGTCATTCACAACATCCTGGAGGTCATGTCACTCACAACATCCTGGAGGTCATGTCACTAACAACATCCTGGAGGTCATGTCACTCACAACATCCTGGAGGTCATGTCATTCACAACATCCTGGAGGTCATGTCACTCACAACATCCTGGAGGTCATGTCACTAATAACATCCTGGAGGTCATGTCACTCACAACATCCTGGAGGTCATGCCATTCCTCAAATACTTTAATAGTAAAGATATTCTTCCTCTGAATCTCTATACGATTTTCGTTTGTGTCAAAATAAATAATTTCAACTTTAAAGCAACTTTCAAACTGAGGTTTAATTTAGTTAGCATTTATTCAATTACTAAAAACTGCACAATGGTCTGTCAGGACTCAATTCACCCAGATATCAAGTATCATCAAGTATACGTAACACCCTAAACATTTTGATTAAAGTAAACATTATTTAGTGTTCCATAACATTCATGGTGTAATATATAATACGATTCATATATCGCAGTACTTGACAATACAAAGGAATATCGGAAACATTAACAAAGAGGCAAGATATTCCTCCCAGAAAGTTTTTATTTCGTGTGTGGTCGTGAAGGTTCCCCATCCCCTTCCCTCTCAATACAGAGGAGGTGAGAGAAGTGATGATGTGATAAGCGAGTGAAACGTGTCCAAGGACCGAAACGTTTTCTAACAAATATGTCCTAACCAATTTGTCGGTATCTATTACCAAGGTTTATACCACATCGTTAATGCAATAAATTCAGTATTATTATTATTCAGTTGCATGAGAAAAATGAAATTAACATTATTACCATGAGATATAAGAGTGGAAAGACGAGTAATAAACAAAAAACTGAGAGAAATGGTTGATGATTATCGTAGTCTCTAGAACGTGAGCAAAAACAAAAACAAAAAATTGTCGGAACAAGAATCCTTCACATTTCCGAGCTGCTAATTAATTTTTACAAAGAAACAATCTTACCCTCAGGGAAGATGAAGATTTGTTTCAATTCTTGCTGTGATGAACCTCACATTAATAGGAAAAATAATCTTGTTAAGTGTTGCTTTAGCCTCGAGGGAAATTAGGTATTAGATACAGAAGAAGAAAAATCAAAGTCATTAGAGAAAGTATGAAATTTTTAGTCGGTCGTCCACTAGAAGTTGGAAATATATATATAGCATTATATATATATACTATATATATATATATATATATATATATATATATATATATATATATATATATATATATATATATATATATATTAGATATATACTATATATATATATATATATATATATATATATATATATATATATATATATATATATATAAAACACTATATATATATATATATATATATATATATATATATATATATATATATATATATATATATATATATATATATGTATATATATATATTATATATATATTATATATATATATATTATATTATATATATATATATATATACGTATATATATATATTAGATATTTGCATTAACGAGCAGGTACAGGTGCACCTTATTAAGTGGCCAATGAGTGTATGTGTAATTATATATATATATATATATATATATATATATATATATATATATATATATATATATATATATATATATATACATATATATATATATATATAATTACATATATATATATATATACATATATATATATATATATATATATATATATATATATATATATATATATATATATATATATATATATAATTACATATATATATATATATATATATATATATATATATATATATATATATATATATATATATATATATATATATATATATATATATAATATATACACTCATTGGCCACTTAATAAGGTGCACCTGTACACCTGCTCGTTAATGCAAATATCTAATTAGCCAATCACGTGGCAGCACATGCAGATATGATCAAGAGATTCAGTTCTTTGTTGAGATTAAACATCAGAAAAGGCAAGAAATGTGATTCTAAGGGACTTTGACTATGGAATGATTGTTGGTGTCAGGCGGGGTAGTTTGAGTATCTCAGAAACTGCTGATTCACAATTTTCACGTACAACTATGTCTAGAGCAGCAGTTCTGTTTGCGAAAACGCCATGCTAATGAGAGAGGTCAGAAGAGAATGGCTAGACTGGTTCAAGATGATATGAAGGTGACAGTAACTCAAATAACCATACTTTACAACAGTGGTATGAGGAAGAGCACTTCTGAATACATAACACGTCGAACCTAACATTAGGTGGGATACAGCAGCAGATCGCGCCAACTTCTTCTCTTATCAGCTAAGAACAGGAATTTGAGGATACAGTTGAAGATTCAATATTGCAATAATGATGTTTAGTAGCCAGATTTAGGCTTGATTACAAGTACTTCTGGCAGTTTGGTAGAAGCACAAATGATGATCACATTAAATGCAAAGTATATGGTCAACAATACAGTCACTTTCTTCAACATTATGTGCTTAATTGTCCACTTGTGGAGGAATATAAAAATAGAAAGCATCATAACATATGTAATATATCTAAATATTTTATTAATAATTAATATAATATTGCTTAGCTTTTTGTGTATCTGTTAACCCTTTTTTTTTTGCTTAAATCCTAGGCCTTTTGTGTATCCATATGCTCTTGCGGTACCGTCCACAGGATTGATATGGGGTGCATAATAAGCTAGCCGCTTCGGCGACAAAATCTAAAAATCTAAAGTCTAGTGATAAACTATTAAGTGAAAATCCACCCAGGGAAACGTTCAGACAATAAATACATTTCTTTATATGAAGAAAGGTCCAACATTAACAGAAAAAAAAATTCATTTTATCCTAAATGTTCACCGAGGTCTCGTTAGACGCTGGCCATTGCCAGAACCTAAAAGAGCATGGTTGAGTATACGTTTCTATTATACAAGGAACAGAGGGGGTATGTGGCTGTTCAATGAATGAGTAGATTTGATTGAGCGATTTGTAAGACTTAAATATTCTAGGACTCATTGATCATTTAGCACTTTAAATGAAAAAAAGTTTCTGAAGTAATCTACTGTCATAACCATTTTCCTTCTTTGCTTATGAATTGGCTATCATAATAACTAATTTGCATACTTTATCTATATAACGCAATACAAAAAGCTGAGGGCTGAAAGGATGTTAAGTATTCATGTATGATAAGAGTAATATGAGAGAGTAAATCAGATCCATTTTCTCAATTTAAGAGTTTTTCAGAAACAGAAAGAAACCCATAGTGGGAAAACAGTAAACAAACTGGAGGGAAGGGACAACATAGGACTTGATTTCTAATATTAACAGAAATGTGTAATAAATGTAATATTTTTGCATTTTCATGCGCAAATCGCAAAACAAATAACAATATAGCTACCTATTTATGCGGATGTAGCAATGTTTCATTGAAATTAAATATTTTCTTGGTTTAATAAAGACAATTATTTTCCTTAGTAGAGGTTAAACCTCTTCAACTTGCCAAGGTTATTAGCACCGTTCAGCTCTAAAACTTCCGCCTTCTCTTTCAACTAACTGTTTCAACAGTGAAGATTAAGACAGTTATGTTTCAACATTAACATCACAGACGTTCGAAACCTCTCTTGAAGACGACATAATATCTGATAAGAGTTTCAATACAGAATCCCAGAAACGGAGGATACGATCTCCTTAGAGGCTTGCAAGACGGACTGAGTACTGAATACTGATCCTCTGATTAGGTTCAGGTGTCTATGGCGTGTCTTTAGGATTTATAGTGATAGTATCAACATATTGGGCGATGAAGAAGGAAGGCTCGAGGGATGAAATAACAAAATAAACGAGAATAGTGACTAACTTCTATGAAAGAAACGGAGTCGTGTGACGAAAAACCTATAGTATTGAAACTTATTAAAACTGTAGTAGATAAGCAGTGGAAAAACCTGTGCAATGGAAGCTACCAGCCGTTCCCCCTACCATGGGACCTTGAACGTTCAAAAAGCTATCGAACTAATGTACATGCATTCGAATGCGTGTACATGGTAGTATACGCACATTCACATTTTCATATGAAAATGAGTACACCAGAAAGCATACACAGTAGACTGCTTGTACACCAAAAGGCATGAACATACGAATGTGTACATGGAGATATATGTACATTTAGACTCTTTCACACACACACACGTACGTACGTACGTTGTTCGTGTAACTTAATCTCCACTAATACATCCCTTCATATCGCTGCTATCTCTTCCCAGGAGCTTTTCCCACCTTAAGCCGAGCTCAGGTTACGCCAGAGCTGTAAATAACAATGTATTATCATCATCAACTGTCAACAGCACGTTGAAAATGGAATTAGCATCCACATGAAAAATAAATCACCAAGAAGTTCGACAAGTTCCTTTACAACTTATCGAATACACAATAGTTATTAAGGCTGCATGTCACATGTACACCATGGAATAAAGTAACTTATGAATAAGGAATAAAAAGTATACTCTCAACCTCCTGATGTACGTATTCTTGATTTAAAAATATGCACTTCACTATATAAATTTAGTACTCTGAAAAATAATTATATCCACGATTAATTATGTTAAGAATTAGTATCTGCTATAAAGTTTCATAAATTCTTCTTTCTTTCAACAAACCGGCCGTATCCCACCGAGGCAGGGTGGCCCACCGAGGCGGGGTGGCCCACCGAGGCAGGGTGGCCCAAAAGAAAGAACTAAAGTTTCTCTTTTAAAATATAGTAATGTATACTGGAGAATGGGTTATGGAATAATGTATCTTAAACTGAGGAGCAAGTGACGTGAAGCTTTAACGTCGACAGGCATTAAACCTAACAAACCAAAAAAGCAGTTGTTCTCGTTTTAATAATTCGATTCTGGTACATTACAAATCAAATAATATATGAAGCATATTATTAAAATTTATCAGCATACCATTTTTATTTTCCTTGTTTACATAATTTTTTTAAAGTTAAATTCTGTCATAAGTTTTTAAAATTCTCGCAGAATTATAAAGAAACAAACAACATGAACTACAGTAAACAAAATGAGAAAAATAGTGAGGGAATGTGTCATGAGGGGGTCCCTCAGATTAATTATGAAGTTATTTATATTTCATTACTCCTAAAATCTGACATGTAAAAGCTTATATGGAAGAAATTCGCGTATATTTAAAGTTACAAAATGTATTTAAATTTTCAGGGCATACTAGCTCTGAGGCAATACTAAAACAAGCTTTTTAGAAAGTAGCGCTCGTTGTGGCCCTACAGCCGGGTTATAAAACAGTGCATCCCCCTCGTAAAATCCAAGTTTTTATGCCCTCTTCAAGCTTGTGTGATTTTCAGGGTGTGAGGGATATGATGAAGGCTTTTGTATTTTTCATCGACCATAATATGCGGTTTAACGATAGTCTTTTGTGGTCGCGAGCTGCCAGCTGAGGAACTTTTTTCTGACCCATACAAAAAAAAGTGGCAATGTTTACCATATTTGTTTACGTTTGTTAAGACAACACTGTCTGAGACTTCCCTTCATACAGTCGTGCCTTTGTTCTTTTTTTAAATAATGCAATAGCAACAGTATGTGATCCCACAGAGTAATCATGGTATGTGACAGGATAACCTGACGGACAAGGATAAACGTTGAGCAACGCTTTTTAACTGCTGAGAAGAGCGCACCTGAAACTAATAAAAATGTTTGATGGTCGTGTGTAGTTGCTGAGTTATAAAGGGTTGTGAGTTTATAACATACAATAACACTCGCATACGTTTCTATGGGGAATATTAACGTTGGTAGGAGGCTGAGGTAGTTGTGGGTGTTCTCCAAGAGCTCCTCACTGTAGAATTTGCATTATGGTTTTTATCCGAAGTTTACTGCAGGGCTGTATGACCCTGGTGGGTTTAGCGCTTAGTTTCGATTATAATAATAATCCGAAGATGACTGCGTTCCTTGATGCTGAGGAATTGCTTTTGATCCGAAAAATTTGAACTTTCCCTCTTAATTGGATCAACCCTGATTACCTTCCTTTCTCCAGGCGCGAAATAGTTATTATTATTATATCTCACAGATACTACTACTAATACTACTACTACTACTACTACTACTACTAATAATAATAATAATAAAATAATGATAATATCTATTAACCTTGTTCTTCATGCCCATCTAATTCTAAGTTGATTTAGTTCTATTCAAGTAAGAAGAAAGAAACTGAGAAAGAGAAAAAGATCAACAGTGTGAGAGGAGAAAATGCTAGTGGCAGATGAGACAAGGAACTGACAACTACATCGACGTGTCTCTTCAAAAGAGGTGCTTAGATGATGGCGAAAGGCTCTTGATCCAAGGAACTGGAACTATCTTCTAACCTGTTTGTATCAAATTTTCCCTTCCCTTTTCACCTTACGTACTTATTGCTTATTTACTTACATTTAAAGGTTAAATTAAGAGTGAATACACAGTTCTCCGCATGTAAACATACCGCATCTTGCACTGACATGAGCCATCCCAGCATCTTCAGCCATTAAAGCCACCAACGACCATCACAGCCACCACAACCAGCACAGCCATCACAGCATCTTCAGCCATTCCAGCCACCAACGACCATCACAGCCACCACAACCATCACAGCCACCACAACCAGCACAGACCTTTAGAGCTATCACGGACCGAGAGCAAAAGATGCTCTAGCGACTGCTCTAGCGATTGCTAGAGCATTTACTGATCCTTGAAATCTCTTTAAGGAGAAAGAAGGTTGGTGCCTTGTTGCTGGAGAAGGCTCTTGATCAAAGGAATAGGCGCTGCCTTACAGTTTTAGCGCTTCCCCATTAATCTAATAATAATTATAATAAAAATTAAAGTAATTACAATAATTGTAATGATGTGTCGGGAAATAACTGCGACAGCTTCAACTTTATATCAGATTAATTATATCCATCAATAAATTGTATATATATATGAAAAGTAATTTACTTCCACTCAAGATAACAACAAGCAATAAGTGAAACCCTAGTATATAATAACGACAAGTTTTGTTGTTATTAAAGACACAAGAACAAACGAACACATAGGGTATTCATTATAGAAGTGTTCATCTTGTTCACTCTATGAAGAAGGTGAACAAACTCCCAAGGCCGAAGCGTTTCCGTCACAAAATGTTTTAAGTGCTTGCCCATGTGTCTTTAACTAAAAGGAGTAATAAACAATAGCTCTGAGCCTAGTGGCGTCCCAAGTTACCCTAGCAACCCGGACGTAAACAACGCCTCTGGGACAGCTACAGACCCACGTAAAACTGTCTAATCTGCTCCCTAAGTCGTCGATATTGTGGCCAGGAATATTGGCCGATTAGATGATGCGGTCATTTAGAAGCAAAAGGGGATTGGCCGCTCACGCACGCCATTGGTCGGCGACGCATGAAGTGGCAGAGCGAATTTAATGAATGGATTTAGAGAACAATAAACTTGGAAGATGCTCAGCTGATGATGCAGCGTGAAATATACGATGTAAGTGACGCCTCCCTCACTAACTAGTGAGCTCTCTCCTCTCCCTTCCCCACCAGTCACCCTCCCTCCTGAGGGGAACTGAGTTCTCTCCCTTTCCTACCAACCACCCTCCTTCCTGAGGGCAAGTGAGCTCTCTCCTCTTCTCCCTTCCTCATCAACCACTCTCCCTCCTCAGGAAACTGAGCTCTCTCCTCTCCATTCCCCACCAGTCACCCTCCCTCCTGAGGGGAAGTGAGTTCTCTCCCTTTCCAACCAACCACCCTCCTTCCTGAGGGGAAGTCAGCTCTCTCCTCTTCTTCCTTCCTCATCAACCACCCTCCCTCCTCAGGAAACTGAGCTCTCTCCTCTCCCTTCCCCACCAGTCACCCTCCCTTCTGAGGGGAAGTGAGTTCTCTCCCTTTCCAACCAACCACCCTCCTTCCTGAGGGGAAGTGAACTCTCTCCTTCTCTCCCTCCCTCACTAACTACCCTCACTCCTGAGGGAAAGTGAGCTCTCTCCTTCCCATCCTGTGTCCTCACTAGTGAGATCGTTCGACTCCCAGTGGCATAGTCCTGGATTCGATTTCCTCTCACAGAGAAACATATGGACAAAATTCCATAATCCCTTTCGGTTTGTTAGTTGGCTGTTGTGGGAAGCACCAGGGAGGAAAATTAGTAAGAAAACTGCAGTCTTGCTGGAAAATCGCATCCATGTTTGATAAACAATATTTAGATTGTATTTCCAAAACTGTCTCTTGTCTGGGTCGTCAGAGATGAGGAGTGTCTGTCAGCCTCTGGCAGTACCTGGGTCACGTCAGAGATGAGGAGTGTCTGTCAGCCTCTGACAGTACCTGGGTCACGTCAGAGATGAGGAGTGTCTGTCAGCCTCTGACAATACCTGGGTCACGTCAGAGATGAGGAGTGTCTGTCAGCCTCTGGCAGTACCTGGACTGATCTCATTGACTCCAGGCTGAGGGACTGATTACTTCAAATTCCTTCTAATCTTCAACCATTCTTCTCTGTATTGAACTGAGAAAGTCACTGGTTGGCTATACGTTTCCCCAATTCTTGACATTCAGTTACTGAAAAATGTCTCTTCTGATCGACTTAAACGCACATGTATACACGTGAGCACGTAAACATATGCACACGTATACATGTGATATATACATATGCACACGTATACATGTTGGAAGTTGAAGACTCAGATGAATCACAGGGATGTTAGTAAGTATTTCTTCAGTCACAGAGCTGTCGGGAAGTGGAATAGTCTGGGAAGTGATGTAGTGGAGGCAGGATCCATACATAGCTTTAAGAAGAGGTATGATAAAGCTCATGGAGCGGGAAGTGACCTAGTAGCGACCAGCGAAGAGGCGGGGCCAGGAGCTGTGACTCGACTCCTACAACCACAACTAGGTGAATACATGTGAATATATATATATATATATATATATATATATATATATATATATATATATATATATATATATATATATATATATTCGTCGATCTGACGAGGCATTCTTCAGTTACTGAATGTCAAGAATGCACAAAATCTAACGATTCCATTTTTTTACGGTATTAATATATTGGTCTCAAGTGAGGCCTTGTCAATATATCTTGCGGAAAAAAAGCAGTTTGGAAAACTGGCACCTACACTTTGCAATAACATAATTTGTCTATGTGGTGTTCAACATAGGTTTCTACGTTGTGTTTTAAGTTTAAAGCAGATGGGAAGTCGCGTTCAGAATTTATCCCCCGGAAACCAAAACCAGTTACGAGCTATCTATATGACATCCGCCAAGGGGCTCCAGCGCAGGCAAACAATTGCATGAATGTTTCAGTAGTTGCAGTTAACCAACGTTGAAAAGTTGACGCGATTGCAAGAGGCGTTCTCAACTTATAAACGAAAACTTTGAGAATAAAAAAAACGTAATAATATTGGTAGAATTACCGACAATATGTTAAGTAAAAGGACACAAATGCAACTAATGTGACATTTTATTGTGGCAACGTTTCGCTCTCCAGGAGCTTTCTCAAGCCGTTACAAGCGATAATGGACATAGTGGGTTTATATATACTCTCAAAGTGAGGTGAAATACTAGTGGTGGTAATAGTAGTGATATTAGTAGTAGTAGTAGTAATACAATAAGGTAGAACAATCAATATGCACATGAGTAAAAGGTGATAAAACAAATACTAGGGTAGTATAACAATAGGTTAGACAAATATTTCTGCTGGAGGTTGAAATATCGAAGGCCTGTAGGAGTGTTCCACATCTACGATGTGCTTGTGTTGAATTAGCAGGAGAGACTATGTGATGGTAGGGTTTACTGTTTTCAGGAGGATTCTTGCTAAGACTTCAGAGATGGTGAAGCTGCCTTTGTTTTGTTTAATTGTGTTAGAAACAGAGATAAGTGCTGATTCAAGGCATTTGCGTCTACGGAAATTAGTTTCTTTGATTACTAGTCGGGCGTCTTTGAATTTCATGAGATTGGAGTGGTGTTGATGCGTGGAGAAGGAGACGGAGGATCAAACCTCCAAAAAATTATTGCGCTGAATAACCCAAATAGGTTTAGCGCTTAACATGAATTAAAAAAAAAAAAAAAAAAAAATTTGATGAAAAAGGAAGGAAAATGTAACTCAGTGAAGGTTTGGTGAATGTATGTACATTCCTCGTCAAGAAACTCAGTACTACAAATACTTCTGTACTTGATACCCAGCAACCCTAAACCAGCACACATGTATGGCTTACCCAAGACCCATAAGCATAATATTCCTCTCAGACCAATCACATCAGGTATAGGCAGTGCACCGCACAAACTAGCCGGAGTTCTTGCCAAACATCTTTCCTGCCTTCTGGGGACCATCAGCCCCGCTCATCTTAAACATTCAGGTGACCTTCTCAACCGCATCCGAAATCTCTCCATCATAAACAAGAAACTAAGCAGTTTGGACGTGACTTCCCTCTTCACTAAAGTACCTACCACACAAGCCATCGAGGTTCTACGACGTAAAGTCAATCAGGACCTTAACCTTCCTCTACCTCCCGGAGATTTTGTTGACCTTATTGAACTCTGTGTTAATTTCAACTGTTTTTCTTTCAATAACAGGCTCTACAAACAAACATACGGCATGGGTATGGGGTCCCCCATCAGTGCCGTCTTAGCTAACTTGTACATGGAACACCTAGAGGCTGAACACTTCGCCAACATCATCCCCTCAAGCGTCACTTGGTTACGTTACGTAGACGACGTCCTCGTAATAACTCCCAAACGTTTTGATGTACGGAATCTTCAGGCAAGGCTCAACGTAGTTGAACCGGCGATCCAGTTTACACTAGAAGAAGAGTCCAATGACAAACTACCCTTTCTAGACGTCCTCATCCACAAAGTAGATAACAACCTAAGATTTCAAGTTTACCGGAAACCTACAAATAAAAATGATCTCACACACTTCTATTCCAGTCAAGATACTAAGACCAAAAGAGGCATCATCATCGGATTCTTCCTAAGAGCTTACCGAATTTGTAGTCCTGAGTTTCTTGACGAGGAATGTACATACATTCACCAAACCTTCACTGAGTTACATTTTCCTTCCTTTTTCATCAAAGATTGCAAGAAAAGAGCTCTTCAGATCATTAATTCTCCACGCATCAACACCACTCCAAACAAAGTCCTAATTCTTCCTAACAGCCAGGTTGCATCCAACATTTCTAAAGTATTTGCACAAGCTAACACTAGAGTCGCCATCGCTTCCAGTACTTCTATTAAGGATCTAACCAAGACTAAATCCAAGCACCATGAACCAGTCAACGCAGGGGTCTACACTATACCCTGTGGAGGCTGCGACAGAATTTATGTAGGAGAAACAGCAAGGAACCTCGAAACACGCATCAATGAACACATTAATGCATGCAGAAACGATAACCTGAACAACGCCTGCGTACAACACCGAAATTCCAACAATCATCTCATGAAATTCAAAGACGCCCGACTAGTAATCAAAGAAACTAATTTCCGTAGACGCAAATGCCTTGAATCAGCACTTATCTCTGTTTCTAACGCAATTAAACAAAACAAAGGGAGCTTCACCATCTCTGAAGTCTTAGCAAGAATCCTCCTGAAAACAGTAAACCCTACCATCACATAGTCTCTCCTGCTAATTCAACACAAGCACATCGTAGATGTGGAACACTCCTACAGGCCTTCGATATTTCAACCTCCAGCAGAAATATTTGTCTAACCTATTGTTATACTACCCTAGTATTTGTTTATCACCTTTTACTCATGTGCATATTGATTGTTCTACCTTATTGTATTACTACTACTAATACTAATATCACTACTACTACCAACACTAGTATTTCACCTCACTTTGAGAGTATATATAAACCCACTATGTCCATTATCGCTTGTAACGGCTTGAGAAAGCTCCTGGAGAGCGAAACGTTGCCACAATAAAATGTCACATTAGTTGCATTTGTGTCCTTTTACTTAACAATAAAAAAAACAATCCGGCCACTACTTTAAGGCAGCCCTTCGAGGATGCCTAGGGATAAATAATATTATCTATATCGAATATACGCATACGATATACTGATACAAAATACACACACAGTAATGTGTAGTATGATATAAAACGTGAAACTATGTAAATGTGTAGAACGCCGGGCTCTCCATCCTGTGACTCTCAAACATAACAAGTCATAATCTGGCCGAGGCAGATTGCGTTGCATCACCTCGACAAGAAGCCACCATGTTTGTAAACACGCTCCTTTGCTTAAGAGATTTCACAATCTGTCCGAGGCAGGTGGTGCCGTATCTCCTCGACAAGAAACCGACAATTTTTTCTCTTTCTGTAAACACGCACCTGTGCCTTAGGGAATTTTAAGAACTTGGATATATATATCTACCACTCAGAGTTAAGCTGAGCTAATGTGTGTCGGTACGATCCGAAAAAAAGAGATTGTTATACACATCTCAAAATCCCCAGCAGCTCCCTCCACGTCAATATAAGCGACAGAATAGTGCAGTGCGGTCGGTCATAAAATGCTAATGAAAAACAAATAGCATGTATGTATTAATGTATGCATATGTATACTTATGTATGCATATATATGCTTATTTATATATATATATATATATATATATATATATATATATATATATATATATACATATGGATGCATGTATATGTATATATGTTTGTATGTATGTATATGCATGTATGTACACTTGTATTCATGTATATTTATGTGAATTTGCTTGACAGTATATATGTATGTATGTATGCACCCAAGTATGTATGCATGTATCTTAGTTACCATATGTCTAAGTCTATTGACTGACAGACACTTGGCTTACCTCTCCTTGTAACTCATCGTATAAAACACTTGCGATGCTGATACGACGGATATTTGTGACGCAGTACCAACGGGACGATCCTGCCAAATCATTCGTATCAAAAAGAATAAAAAGGCAGAATACCGTGACTGGAACAATGCACAAATAACCCTCACATAGGAGAAGGAAACTCATGGCGACGTTTCGGTGGCTAATTAATGGTCCAAGAAGGACTGAAACGCCGTCATAATTTTCATTCTCGTTAGTGAAGGTTACTTGTGCACCCATAGCAAATCTGAAGCAATGGTACAAAATTTTCATGCTGGAGTTCAGATACGGACGATTTTATGGCATCCATGACAAAACTGCAAATACCTATAAGAAAACGACGACGAACAAAACAACGAAGACACTGAAGATTGTATTGTGGCGTACCTAAAGAATAATTTTTAGCTGTGACCACCACTCAGTGGCGCTCCGGCACCGTCCTGCCCGACTAACAGTATCCTCACCTACTTGACATACAAGTTTTCCGCTTATACCAGAAGCACAACACTTGCAGGATAGACGAAGTCGTAAGTCGACAGACAGGTAGCAAGAAAGACACTGCAGGGGAACCCTCACTACGACCTCTCCTGGACGATACGTAATGAAGGTTTCACTCAAGCATAGTACATCACTCAAGCATAGTACATCACTCAAGCATAGTGCAACACTCAAGCATAGTGCATCACTCAAGCATAGTGCATCACTCAAGCATAGTGCATCACTCAAGCTGATGCTGCATCACTCAAGCATAGTGCATCACTCAAGGTGATGCTGCAGTCAAACAACAACTAAACGTTGATGTGACAACCGGCAACCTCAGAAACGATGCCATATATTGAAAAGAAAAACTGGAATGTTCTACTTTATGTAACGATGACCAGAGGGGCACCTGCAGAAACCAATAGTTACACAAGCCTTTCTTCGTTACGGTACACCGGCTCCGGTAATTTGAATTCTATCGGATGAGGCATTCTCAAGTTACAAATAAGAACCTTAGAGCTTAGAAGACTGCACTGTGAGGCTCATGACGAAAAGATGAGAACACTGGAAGTCATGACACACTCTCTCTCTCTCTCTCTCTCTCTCTCTCTCTCTCTCTCTCTCTCTCTCTCTCCCCTCTCTCTCTCTCTTTCTCTCTCTCTCTCTCTCTCTCTCTCTCTCTCTCTCTCTCTCTCTCTCTCTCTCTCTCTCTCTCTCTCTCTCAGGTCGTGCCACACGCCTCACTCAGCGACTTAATTGAATAAATAATCCATCATGGCTGCCGCAGTTTCCATCTGGGGGGATTACTGGTGTTGCTGGATTTATTTTACTCCGCTCCGGGATTTACTTTTACGGCTACATTAGTAAGTCGTAAACCTGGGGAATGGATGGGTGGTAGTGCAAGGCAGTGGCGAGAAGGAGAGTGGTGAGGAGCGAGCAGTGAGAGGGAGAGAGAAGTGACAGTGAGAGGGGGAGAAAGAGTGGTGATAGGGAGAGAGCGGCGAGAGGGGAAGAGTGGCGAGAAGGGAAGAGTGGTGGGGGGAGTTGTGAGGTGGTAATAATGTTGTCATGTCTGTCATGGTGTGAGTGTAATGAAGAGAACATGAGGTGAAGAAATTAGATGTCTGTATAGTGGCATGACTGGAATATTCCAGGAAGTGGAGGCCTGGTCATGAATCGGCCGCCGGGGGCGTTGACCCCCGAAGCACCCTAAAGGTATTCTTCAGGTGAGGGCTGTTGAACAAAAAAAGAAGGGACGTACCAGGAAGGGTTAGAGGAAAATCTAAAGATAGTTTTAAAAAGCGAAGGCATAAGCCTACGACAGGAAGTCAGGTCTCTTTGTTGATTCCTCATGGAAACATCCAGCTAACATAGGTCTATTGTAAGAGACCAACTGAATGAGGTCTGCCGGAAGAAACTTACAAAGGGCCTAGTAGAAGAAATCTGAAAGAGGCATAATGGAAGAAATTTAGAAAGGCCATTCTGAAAGAACCATGGTGTATTAGGTCTACTAACATAGGTTTTTTTTTTTTGAAAGACTACTGAAAGAAGCCTGCAAGAGGTTAACCTTTTAAGAGCTTCGAATATACGTCCTATAAGAGGCCTATAAAAAGAGGCCTAGTTAAAATGAAAAATTTGGCAAATGGACATCTTTATTACTACGACGTTTCGTTTACACGAGGCTTTACCAAATACTTTTAAATGAACTGGAAGAATCCTACCAACAAGGGGTCTAGAAGAAGCCTATCTTGAAAGGGGCTGAAAGAAACCTACCAATAAGGAGCCTGGAAGAGGCTTACCTTTAAGGGGTCTGAAAGAAAGGTGTGTGGAAGCCTGCTTCTAAGGCGGCTAGAAGAGGCGTGTTGGAAGAGGCTGTTGGGTTGGGTCAGAATCACAGTCATCAGTCGCTCATCAGGTAATTGAGTTAGCAATGTAATTAAAATCTTTACACTCGTCTCCACGGTTCTTAATTGATCCGTTGCGGTCAATTTGTTACGAACAGAGAAGAGCTCACGAGGGTGATCACGAAGGTACAGTGAGTAGTGAGAAAGGGTAAGATAATGGTAGTAGAAGTAATGTTGGTAGCGTTCGTGGTAGTAGTACTGGTAGTAGAATTGGTAGTGTAAACGGTGTTTATTGTTGTAGTGGTGGTGGAAGAAATGGCAGCAGTAGTTTTAGTGATTGTTCTAGCAGTAACAGGAGTGGTACCATATACTGGTAGTAGTAATAATAGAAGCTTTTGTATTGATAGCAGCTATAGTAAAAGTTATAAATGTAAAAGTTATAACTGTAGTAATGATAATAGAGGTAGAAGTGACATACTTGTGACCGTAGAAAAGTTAGGTTATGTCTCGCTGCCTTGCCAGAGACTAGGATATTCTCTCATTAACAATATGGTTAACAGAAATAATAATAACAGTAGGAAAATTTCCGGAATCAATAGTTGCGAGTGCAATTCTAAGCTAAATATAATTTGATCCAAGACTCTCAACACTGTTTCACAGAGTCGCTCTTTCCTAAGAAATTTATCAACTTTTATTGCTAAGCTATTTAAGGCAGTGGACTAGTTTGGCGATGTTTATATGAGCACTGATAAGGCCTTGATCTAGTTCCAAATAGAAGACGAATGAAAAAGTAACCTCACTGACACTGGAGGAGAAATTCTTGCATGAATTATAATATGGCTAACCAATTTGCATGAAAAGGAAGAAATCAGACTGAAAACCCATCTGAGGCACAGTTATACAGGGGTAAGTATTGGGTCTCTTGCTCACAGTTCACATAAAAGACAGAAAAAGATACAAGAAAATCCATAAGATTTGTTAGCATAATTAACAGGGAGAATAAAGATACAATAGTTATAAACTAAAAGAAAAATGGTTGAAAGATTTTTTTTTTTTTTTTGCAAATATAAATTTCATGGCTGTCTAAACTCGCAAGAGGAGATTACCCTGGACACAACTCTGCTTCTACACCCACGCAACATGCATTACAGTTTAATTTAGTTTAATATCTTTATTATGCACCCCATACCCACCCTGTATATAGGTATAACCACAACAATCACACAACATTTACATAGGAACACACAAACAGGAACTATTTTTTCTAGCGCTGGAACAAGCAGATCAACTTTGATCTCATTATCCATGGTTCACACGCCTTCACTTCTGACTGCAGGAGACTTGCCTTCACTTCACTTCTGACTGCAGGAGACTTGCCTTCACTTCTGACTGCAGGAGACTTGCACAAAACATCAACAACACGGACGCACGGCAACTGTCACGCACTAAGTACAGTACGTCGTCCTTCCTGTTAACAAGGTAGCCAAATTTGTTACCAATCTCTCGCGATTAACAAAATTACTGTAACCACCATCTCTTTTTCAACCATCAAGGATTAGTTGCTGACGTGAACTCAAAAACGCATGCGGTAGACACATTGAGTGGTGCATAATACACAGGAGTTCGCAAGGGCACTTGATAAGCTGGAAAGATGTCATGTAATTCATGAAGAAAGACAAAAGTAGCCCAAAACTTAGGTAGCCCTGGCTTTTCAGCAGTGCTTACAAAGCTGATTCTACCTGCATGCTCAAGCATCTGACATCACAGGACCTGACCCTATTTAGCTCACCTGAGATAGTTTACCTACGTATTCTGTGTTTCTTTGTTCTTAGTATTTTATTGAAAACGTCGCCTAATTAGCGAAACGTCTCCTGATTAAATAACCTAAGTGTTGCATTTCTGTCTTTATTCCACCTTCCTCCTTACAACCTTTCAATCTTCCAACCCTCCAACCCTCCCTCACTCGATCCTTCCCTCAGCCCATTCCACATTTCCTCCCAGGCGGCGGCATCGTTCACACCAGTTTGACAAAGCCGAACAGTGCATTTTAAAGATTTTTTTTTTTAGAAAATATTTTGTTTTTGCTCATTTGCATTCATTGGCTGTGGCAGCGAGGTAAACAAAAAAAAGTGCCTCCGCCTTTTTGCGTTTTTTCACACTGCATTTTTTTAAATTAACTCAAGGACTAGACCAACAAACCACATAATCATTTAATTTATACATTTATAGTCTCTCTGTTCCTGCCATGTATATATATATATATATATATATATATATATATATATATATATATATATATATATATATATATATATATAGATATATAGAAATATAAATTATAATGATAAATGATTAAATGTGAATTAAAATGATAAGGGTCGAATTCCTCGCCAGAGCCATTAATGAGATAATGTCTAGCGTCGAAACCCGTTGTACTGATAACCAGCCTACAAACAGTTCAGGTGGTATTGCCCCATTGCAGAAAAGGTGTAGACCAAACTGGTTGCTGCTTAACTTCGAACAGGGAGACTGCTCGCCTCCAAACTGTGAGAGCACTTCACTCTAGGAACTTTCCCCTAATTGCTCCCATTTTGGAAGTGGGCACACACCTCGACCCTTAGACCCTCCGCATTGCAGAGGCTCTCCGCCTCCGCCTCGCTTCCCCAATTAACATGGAATATACGTACTTATATTTGCTTCAATATGTAAGCCGACCAATACGGTCTACATAGTCTAAACTGTTCCGTTTTTGAGACAGTGAAAACAACAACATCAAGAGGATTCAACTCTTGGTGTATATACATCTCTCGGTGCGTATACATCCCTAGGAGTATAAACATTTAAAACATCTGACTACTCGCAACTAGATGCAATATACTATATGACGTAAAAACATCAGATTTAAGTTTTTATTCTCAGATGCAAAAAGGTATAAAATTGCGTCTAAAATCAATGCAGTTTTCATTAGCAGGAAGAAGGCATATTGATTATAAGGATGCCGTGAACCACTCAGCGATTCACAAAGATAATTAAAGAAATTATATTTTTTTGTTTTATTTTTTAACGCAACTTTCACTTGGCTCAGTGAAATAATTATAGTAATTGCAGAGCATAGACCTTTTTACTTTCTGTAAAATATTTCTAATATTAAAGACAATAGTAGTGATAAGAGAAAAAAACTATTATTTTGTTTAGATAAAACTTCCTCATGGATATGCGAGCAGAAGTGACAGGGATGTAGACCTGATTAATAAATATAATAGAATATTTTCTTTCATTATCTTCGCTAGACAGAGCACACTGTGTAGACACCCTGAAGGCCTCGGTCACATGGCCAAAAGCTCTACTGGCGGGTCATCATGTAACTAAGGCCCCGCGTCTGGAAACACTTGTCTTGTTTCCTGACGAATCTTACCTAACCTAACCTAACCTTCAGCCTGTAGTGACGTTTAACAGGCAAGGCTCCAGTCTTGAAACTTATACCCAGCTAACTACAGGGAATGAATTGGGAACTGCATAC
>WNWK01006137.1:0-20000 GCA_009830355.1 Cherax destructor | reverse complement strand
AAAATAAGAGGGGGAGAAGCGGACAACCGAAAAATCGACAAACGAAGGTGAATGGGAAAGAAGATAATATAGAAAATACAATATATAAAGAGAAACATATATGACAAAAAGTAAATAAATATGAAAATGGAGGTACAGTGTAAATGAAACTCAGTTATCTTTTACTGCAAATATATACAATGTCGCATTTTCCCTCTCTCATTTTTAATTGTATTCCATTCTCCCTCACTAATCTCCCAGCCACCCTCCACCCCTCTCCCATGATGCCACCCTCCAACCCTCTCCCATGATGCCACCCTCCAACCCTCTCCCATGATGCCCCCCTCCACCCCTCTCCCATGATGCCACCATCCACCCCTCTCCCATGATGCCACCCTCCACCCCTCTCCCATGGTGACACCCTCCACTCCTCTCCCATGATGCCACCCTCCAACCCTCTCCCATAATGCCACCCTCCACCACTCTCCCATGATGCCATCCTCCACCCCTCTCCCATGATGCCACCCTCCACCTCTCTCCCATGATGCCACCCTCCAACCCTCTCCCATGATGCCACCCTCCACCCCTCTCCCATGATGCCACCCTCCACCCTCTCCCATGATGCCACCCTCCAACCCTCTCCCATGATGCCACCCTCCACCCATCTCCCATGATGCCACCCTCCACCCCTCTCTCATGATGCCACCCTCCACCCCTCTCCCATGATGCCACCCTCCAACCCTCTCCCATGATGCCACCCTCCACCCCTCTCCCATGATGCCACCCTCCACCCCTCTCCCATGATGCCACCCTCCAACCCTCTCCCATGATGCCACCCTCCACCCATCTCCCATGATGCCACCCTCCACCCCTCTCTCATGATGCCACCTTCCACCCCTCTCCCATGATGCCACCCTCCAACCCTCTCCCATGATGCCACCCTCCACCCCTCTCCCATGATGCCACCCTTCACCCTTTTCCCATGATGTCACCCTCCACCCCTCTCCCATGATGCCACCCTCCAACCCTCTTCCATGATGCCACCCTCCACCCATCTCCCATGATGCCACCCTCCACCCCTCTCTCATGATGCCACCTTCCACCCCTCTCCCATGATGCCACCCTCCAACCCTCTCCCATGATGCCACCCTCCACCCCTCTCCCATGATGCCACCCTCCACCCATTTCCCATGATGCCACCCTCCACCCCTCTCCCATGATGCCACCCTCCACCCATTTCCCATGATGCCACCCTCCACCCCTCTCCCATGATGCCACCTTTCTCCCATAGCCCCCCACCCTCTTGACGCACCTCTCAACACCCCCTTCCCTTTCCTCCCCTAACAACCTGTGAGGGAGTAAGGCAGAGGGATTTCAGTTTAATCGAAAAGGGGACGAAATAGGGATTAATTCTCTTATTTACTTCTCTATTAATCCACTTAACTAACAGAAAGGGATTGATTAGTTAAGGGATGTACTCACTTCACTATAAATTATTATACTCCTATAAAGACTAATTATAATTATACCAAAATATATTCTAGAAGCATCACTGAGGAAGTGGTGAGAAAGGGGGAAGGGGAAGACTATGGTAAGTATGGTGTACTTACCATGACTGAGGAAGGGTGGGCGACGGGAAATAAGTACAAGGTTAGGAGAGGTGACGCCAGCACCTGGGTGAGCAGGGAAGAATTTAGGGGACCATCCAAGACCGTTCCGGAGAGGAAGTCACCGCCCAGGCGGCCCGCTACCAGACCAGGCAAAAATTCACTGGCACAGGTGAGGTACTAATTTATTATTGTTTTTGTTGCTGGTATTATTATTGCACTGGTCAACAAAAAAATGAATTTCATTGCCAAAGATATTTGAAGGTATTTAGGGTATTTTGGGATTGCTGAATTCGAAAATGGCAGTAGGTTTTTCAAACTGGCTCTAGTTTGTGAGGTACTGCATACCTACTCTCAATTAATAGGGAACTTAACCATAACGCGTGTATATGTAGTGACAATTTGTATATACAGATAGTTTTAATTTGGGTTAGAATTTTAGTTTTAAATAATTTAATATTTATCGAGAGGATCTGTATCAACAACGACCACGTGACAATATTGTAACCTTTATTCCGAACCTAACCAAAAAATATATTTCATTGTGTTTGTTTATTATTAAAATATTGTAAACATATCTGAAATATATTTAGCTGGATTAGGCAAAATAAAATTGCGCTTGTTATAATAAGGTTAGGAAAGTTTTCTAAGGTTCTTTTGGTACAAAATTATTAATTTATACATTAACATAAATGAACAAAATATATCTTTAAACGTATAAGAGAAAATTTTAGAAAGGACTTAATTTTAAATGAGTTCTTGCTAATTAACAAAATTTTACCCACGATATATATAATATATATATATATATATATATATATATATATATATATATATATATATATATATATATATATATATATATATATATATATACATATATAGAGTCCTGTCATATATTTTTATTGTAAATTATACTTACTACTGTTATTAATTATTCCTGATCAGCGTTTGGTGTTGGTCATCTGTCGTGAGTTTGAGCCAATAATTTATCCTTAACATAAAAAACTAATTATACTTCTCTTTTTTCCCATTTACTGAGAGATTAACATCATATGATGTGATTTTTATATTTTACGACATGTAGGTCTGGTGTGGTCTTAGTGACCAGGTCTGGTGTGGTCTTAGTGACCAGGTCTGGAGTATACCTGGAGAGAGTTCCAGGGGTGAACGCCCCTGTGGCCCGGTCTGTGACCAGGTCTGGTGTGGTCTTAGTGAATAGGTATGGTGGGGTGGTCTTAGTGACTAGGTCTTGTGTGGTCTTAGTGAGTAAGTCTGGTGGGGTGGTCTTAGTGAGTAGGTCTGGTGTGGTCTTAGTGACCAGGTCTGGTGTGGTCTTGGTGACCAGGTCTGGTGTGGTCTTAGTGACCAGGTCTGGTGTGGTCTTAGTAATCAGGTCTGGTGTGGTCTTAGTGACCAGGTCTGGTGTGGTCTTAGTAATCAGGTCTGGTGTGGTCTTAGTGAGTAGATCTAGTGGGGTGATCTTAGTGAAGCTGGTCACCTGAAGCTGGACACCTGAAGCTAATCACTCGAAGCTTGTCACCTGAAGAAGGTCTCCTGAAGCAGAACACATGAAACAGGTTTCTTGAAGCAGGCCACCTGAAGCAGGTCGCCTGAAGCTGGTCACCTGAAGCTGGTCACCTGAAGCTGGTCACCTGAAACTGGTCACCTGAAGCTGGTCACCCGAAGCTGGTTACCTGAAGCTGGTCACCTAAAGAAGGTCACCTGAAGAAGGTTTCATGAAGCAGGCCACCTGAAGCAGATCACCTGAAGCTAATCATCTGAAACAAAACACCTGAAGCAATTCACCCGAAACAGAATACCTGAAGCAGGTCACCTGACGCACGTCACTTACAGCAAGTCACCTGATCCACGTCACTTACAATAGGTCACCTGACCCACGTCACTTACAATAGGTCACCCGACGCACGTCACTTACAGCAGGTCACCTAACGCACGTCACTTACAGCAGGTCATCTGACACACGTCACTTACAATAGGTCATCTGACGCACGTCACTTACAATAGGTCACCTGACGCACGTAACTTACAATAGATCACCTGATGCACGTCACTTAGAGCAGGTCACCTGGCGCACGTCACTTAGAGAAGGCCACCTAACGCACGTCACTTACAGCAGGTCATCTGATGCACGTCACTTGACGCACGCCACCTGCAAGAGGCCAACAGATGGGATATTAACAAGCCGCTGTGTTTACCCTTCCCGTACATTATCCGAATTCAATAGGAGCAGAAAAAACGCCTTACCCGAGCAGCTTAAACAGGTGCGTCACAGGTGGCGGGGGCAGCCACACCCCCGGGGGTCAGATTTACGGTTCACCAATTAAAAGCCGCCACGTGCCTATTAAGGAAGCTGGGTGCCGATTACTGCTTCGCTCTCTTTATATATCAATACACAACATGATCCTCTGAGGGTAATTGTTCTGACTTCTCGTAGAGAAACAATAAATATTTCAGAGCTTATTTCTTCTTTCTGAATTACGGATGTGGATATCTGATATTCGTGATTTTTGTCCTTTGATATTTTTGGGAATTTTTTTTGTGTTTATATTTTCACGATTCCTCTCAAGTTCTCAGGGGATTTTCAATCATTCTGAAGAAATGAAAATTTTACGACTGTAATTAAAATATTTTGGGTAAAAAACAAAACTGACATTAAATAAAAGTGCCCAATCTCGTAGTCGCGGTGAGACACGGTGTGGACACGGTGACATACGGTGTGGACACGGTGACACACGGTGCATACACGGTGACACACGGTGTGGACACGGTGAAACAAGCTGAGACACGGTGTCCACTTGTTCCGTCATATACAGTCCGATGGTTTAGGATAAACTTCAGCGTCATCAGGTTTCGGGGGTCAACGCCCCCGTCCCCTGCCTTGAGGGAATTCCAGTCCAATATAGACGGTGGAGACGCAATGCCAGGCAACGTTGTGGCATCGAAACAGTCACAGAACTGTGGCTGGACACCTCACAACTAACCCATAATACTGAGAATATCAAAATGGTATACAATACCGACAGGCTGGTAAGTAAGACACATAGGAAACAGTTAGGCATCTATATTCCGAAACGTTTCGCCTACACAATAGGCTTCTTCAGTCGAGTCGAGAAAGTAGGCAGGAGCAGTGGAGATGTGAAGACGATGGAGGCTGAGGCTGAGGGACTGACAGCCTCAAATCTGAAGAAGCCTACTGTGTAGGCGAAACGTTTTGGTATAAAGATGCCTAACTGTCGCCTATGTGTCTTACTTACCATAATACCGTGGCTGGAACAGCTCACAACTAACCCTCAATACCGTGGCTAGAACAGCTCACAACTAACCCACAATACCGTGGCTGGAACAGCTCACAACTAACCCACAATACCGTGGCTGGAACAGCTCACAACTAACCCACAATACCGTGGCTGGAACAGCTCACAACTAACCCACAATACCGTGGCTGGAACAGCTCACAACTAACCCACAATACCGTGGCTGGAACAGCTCACAACTAACCCACAATACCGTGGCTGGAACAGCTCACAACTAACCCTCAATACCGTGGCTGGAACAGCTCACAACTAACACACAATTATGAGAAGAACATCGTATATCGGTATAAAATAAAAACTAATAATAATAATAATAATAATAATAATAATAATAATAATAATAATAATAATTTATAGAATTTGAACAATTTTTCTCACTCTTCGGCTCATAACTGATTACCTTCCCTTCCCTGGGTGCTATAGGATGGTTGTGGGTTTAGAGTTTTTTATTATTATTATCATAAGAAAACTCTAAATCCACAACCATCCTATAGCACCCAGGGAATTGGAGGTAATCAGTCTTGAGCCTAGGAGAGAGAAAAATAGCTTTAATTCTTTAAATTAAAGACCCTTCACCAGTGTTGAGTTACACACACTGAAGGGAAGGTAGGTACTCAGGTAGGATCGCCAGGACGGGTCGTGGACCGGGTCTTCTCTATACGGTGACCAGGCGCTGAAGGGAAGGTAGGTACACAGATAGCATCGCCAGGACGGGTCGTGGTCCGGGTCTTCTCTATACGGTGTCCCGGCGCTAAAGGGAAGGTAGGTACTCAGGTAGGATCGCCAGGACGGGTCGTGGACCGGCGCTAAAGGGAAGGTAGGGGGAAAAATAAGCCAGAAACTACACAGGTGAACAACTCATTACCGTAACTCACCTATAGAAATAATTGAGGAGGGTATTTTTAATTGTAGTGGTAAACTGCGTCACCCTTGTCCTAGAACACCCTAAAGTCAGGTTACTGTGTTGTAATTAATGCTTCCCGTGGAGTAATTAAGTCAGCAATTATACAATTATCCACTAATTATAGCCGATGATAGACGCTAGAGGCTTATGCTGAATATTTGATAACTTAAGAGTTCAGCAAAGGGAAAGATAGAAAAAAAAATAAGGTGTAGCTTGGTGGTAAAGCTCTCAGCTCACATCCGTAGGAACAAGGATCGATTACAGTTGGAGTGGAAGGTATTTTCAGGTCACCTTACAACTAATATTGTCCCTGTTTACTCAGCAGGAAATAAGTTTCCGGGAGCTAGGTCAGTGTCGTGGGTCGCATCCTGAGGACGAGGGATTTTAGGAAACCGAAAGTGAAGTTCAAATATACAAATTAATTGCACATATGACAGTCTTCTGTCCCATACACTCATTCTCTCTCTCTCTCTCTCTCTCTCTCTCTCTCTCTCTCTCTCTCTCTCTCTCTCTCTCTCTCTCCTCTCTCTCTCTCTCTCTCTCTCTCTCTCTCTCTCTCTCTCTCTCTCTCTCTCTCTCTCTCTCTCCCTCACTCTGAATGGATCTTATAAAATAAAACCCTCAGATAACATTTACACACACAAAAGCCCCTGACAACTGTAAACACAAGACATCTTAAACCTTTCGAAATAAAATTCGTGCGATAACCTCTGAAAATAGAGCTAATGGGCTAATAAAACCCACGTAAAAGTCGCACAAGATCGTTCACTCTTAATGCCGAATCACATCTGTAGCCTCTAACCGTCGGAAAACATCACTAGAGGGGATAGTTAGATATGACGTCATCGGCGATCAAGAACGCCTTCCGCCGCTTAAGGGTCATCAAGCGCTTCAGTGCTCGCTAAAAATGTCTCGTATGGCATTGACGGCTATGAATCCTCTGGCGAGGATTTGACCTGGCAACGTTGCCAAAAAACGCGCGTTACTTAGTAACGCTGTTGCTTGGTAACGGCGTTTTCACACATTAACGTTATTTGTTACCTAGTAACATTATTCGTTATCTAATAACGTCGTTGCCTAGTCCACTTGATTGTTACATAGCAACATTATTCGATATCCAATAACGCCGTTGCCTAGTCCCGTTGTTTGTTACGTAGCAACATTATTCGTTATCCAATAACGTCGTTGCCTAGTCCCGTTAATTGTTACATAGCAACATTATTCATAATACTAGGGCCTGTCCCATTGACTGCTACAACATATGGTGTATGAAAACGTGTTCTAGTCCCGTTGAATTTGTTACATAGCAACATTATTCAGTTATCTAAAATTGAAGTTATTGCTCTAGTAATCAAAGCATTATTCGTTATCTAATAACGTTATTGCCTAGTCCCGTTCTTTGTTACATAGCAACATTGTTATCTATTCAAACTTTTGCCTAGTAACTTTGTTAACTGTGTTTGTTACTGTGTAACGTTTTACACTGTAACGTTGTCATCTTGTAACGTTTCCACCAAGTGTGTTTACCTAGTATGATGTTTCTTACCTAGAAACGTGTGCTTGTTTCCTAATAACGTGTTGTTTACCTAGCAACGTGTTTATTACTTAGCAACGAGTGTTTGTTACTTAGAAACGTGTGTGTTTTTTACTTAGTAACGTTTGTTTATCTAGTACCATTTGTTTGTTAAAGTAACGAGTGTTTGTTATACAGGAACGTGTCTTTGTTACTTAGTAACGTGTGTGCTTTTTACCTAGTAACGTGTGCTTACCTAGTAGCATGTGTTTGTTACCTAATAACATATGTTTGTTAACCAGTAACGTGAGTTTGTTACCTAATAACGTGTGTTTTGTGACGTCTTCTCCCAGCTTCCTTCATTAGAAGAAAATTTAAACCGCCTTTGTGGTGATGTATCATAAGGAGAGAATTAGCTTAACTCAATCACATAGAGAAGGCGAATAACGCCTTTATCTTTCCCTTTAATCCAAATGGGGAATCGGAACAAGAGGGGACCAAGCCACGTCCTCTCGGAAGGTCAGTAATCCTCTTGTATCCCAACATTGACCTGGACTTTATGGTCCTGAGGGTGTAGACGTCGTGGTCTCGCAGAAATGTTTTGATGTAGGCAGTAAACGTTTAATGGGTTTCAATGGTTTGGGAATGAGGCGGTAGATGGCGTTAATAAAGAGGTCGTCAATACAACCCCTGGTCGTAGGTCAGGGAGGTGTTGACCATGGTCGTAGGTCAGGGTGGTGTTGACCATGGTCGTAGGTCAGGGTGGTGTTGACCATGGTCGTAGGTTAGGTGATGTTGACAATTTTCATAGGTCAGGGTGGTATTGACCATTTTCATAGGTCAGGGTGGTGTTGACCCTGGTCGTAGGTCAGGGTGGTGTTGACCATGGTCGTAGGTCAGGGTGGTGTTGACCATGGTCGTAGGTCAGGGTGGTGTTGACCATGGTCGTAGGTTAGGTGATGTTGATCATTTTCATAGGTCAGGGTGGTGTTGACCATGGTCATAGGTCAGGGTGGTGTTGACCCTGATCGTAGGTCAGGTGGTGTTGACCCTGGTCGTAGGTCAGTGTGGTGTTGACCCTGGTCGTAGGTTAGGGCTGTGTTGACCCTGGTCGTAGGTCAGGGTGGTGTTGACCCTGGTCGTAGGTTAGGGCTGTGTTGACCCTGGTCGTAGGTCAGGGTGGTATTGACCATGGTCATAGGTCAGGGTGGTGTTGACCCTGGTCGTAGGTTAGGGCGGTGTTGACCCTGGTCCTTGGTCGTAGGTCAAACAGTGTTGACCCTGTTCTTTGACCTATCTGAAGGGTCATCCCACATAAGATGAGGAGGAGACAGACCAAACAAATTTGCCACCAGGCCAGTTACGAGAATACAGCAGTGGTGCGCCATGGCCAGTGTGAGTCTGGATGCTCGCCAGTAGTCAGCCATACTGGAAATATTCACCACTGTGCATAAACTAACTCCGTTTTTCTTTCATTTTTTCCCTCGACCGGGAGACGAACGCAAATGATTCGAGATAATGGAACGCTGTGATAAATCGAAGACCTTTACGTGCTGTACGTCCACCGAAGATGCACATTCCTGGGGAGTCAAACATTCAGATTATCAGAGATGGATGTGCACAGGAGTCGCAAGGGACGGAAGACCTCTCGGGATAGCAGCACCAACTATCAATTGCTTGCGTCTTCAGAGGGAGAGGGTCCCTTGAGGCCTAGCTGTGGACGCATGATCCCAGGAACTGGAGCTAACATCCATGTTACTCGGAAACACCCTAATTACCATGCACTATACACAAAACACAAAAGGCACACTATAGAAGGAGAGGAACATGTGACAGACCTGGGGAAGTGGAACAGAATTCTTCCTCCGTAAGCCATGCGTGTCGTAAGAGGCGACTAAAATATCACGAGCAAGGGGGCTATTAACCCCTTCTGTATACATTACTAAATTTGAAAAGAAAAACTTTCACTTTTCTTTTTAGGTCACCCTGCCTCGGTAGGATATGGCTGGTTTGTTGATATATGTATATATATATATATATATATATATATATATATATATATATATATATTGGCATCCAGCTTTCGCTAGACGTTATTCCAAGGCAGCCAGCTTTCAGGCAGGAGGCTTACAGCTTTTCATCTCATCCCCTGCATGCATCGACACAACTAGAGATTTTTACAATGCTAGGAATTCGCAAGAGCAGGCGAAATATTCACAAACACTGATCTCTGGCCGACGGAGACTCGAACCTACGAACCTCATGACAAGGTACGCAGTGCTTTGCCGACCGTACCACACTGGTCCAATACCTTGGCATCCAAAAGAAACTTAGAAAACTTACCTAACCTTATTATAACAAGCGCAATTTAATTTAGCCTAACCCAACTAAATATATTTTAGATACGTTTACAATAATTTAATAATAAACAAACACAATGAAATATATTTTTTTCGTTAGGTTCAGAATGATTTTTGCGAAATTATTGCATACACAAATTTTCGCTTGTCTTATATGGCAAGAAGAGCGTTGCTATTTAAGCCAAAATCGCAAGTTTTACCTAATCGGCATGACATATGTATATATATATATATATATAAACGATCATGCATATATAGGTGATACTTGCAGGCTTAGTTCCAAACCTACATATTAACATAACAACTTACTGGCAGGAAGTGTAAGAGAAATCTAGTGAAAAGAATACCGTGCACAATGTAACAACACTTTCAACATTTGTGGGTCTAGACTATTCAACATAGTACCAGCAGATGTCAGAAATGCTGCTGGAGCAAGTATGGCCGTCTTCAGGAGGGAAACTCAATCACTACCTCTCTGCCAAGTGCCAGAACAACCAGGCTGTGATGGTTATGTGGGCCAACCGGTTACTAACAGCAACAGCCTGGTTGGTTGGCCAGACAAGCACCAGAAAAGCTTGGCCATAAGCCGGGCTTCGGGAGAAGGAAGATTCTAGAAACCGGTCATAGGTAAAGTGAGTGTTGTATATCTCTTAGTGTAGATATATATACTAGAGTTATATACCGAGAAGTGTTTATCTCTCATTGTATATAGTATACTGTGAGTCGTTACTCTCCGTATACAATGAGAGTTCCATTTCTATTTTTGTCACAAAATGACATCAGTGTACAAGTGAATTGCTCGCCTTAATAACTATCGTGCAGACGATGCGTCTTAAAATCCTAGAAAACTAACAAACTAACTTCGGCAGAATGTTTTATGACACAGCTCGCAGCCATCGATCAGTCACCTCGAGTCCCGTCTGGTAATGACCTCAAGTGTGCAGCCAGACGGAAACAAGAAGATCTGTTTTGTTTTTTACTTACGTGGGTCGGTTCATTGTGTGTGGACGGAGAGAGTAATGACAGGTCATGCAGATAGATGTGGGTGTTTGTTTATGTACGGCGTACCCAGGGAAGAGTCATTAGATCACAATATGTATAAAAATACGCTGCTCTCGAGTAATTTTACACACACACTCACACACACATACACACACACACACACACACACACACACACACACACACACACACATATATATATATATATATAAAGTTTAAAATGAAACGAAGTCTGGAGACTAAAATCAGCAAATCTATGTGCTAAATTTTGGCTTAATGCAATTTGGATGTAAATGACCGCTGGATGTGAGCAATTTGGCCCAGCCCGAGCGTGCTTTGTGTGGTAATACATGATATACGCGGTGCTGGTCTCTCTACATGGCTCTTACTTGCCCATCCCTTCCCACTTCATCCCCTCACTCTTCCTTCCTTCTCCCCTCCTTTTTCACCCTCTCATGACGTTTTATTTAGTCTCAGGGGATTTCAGGCACTTCCTTACTTCCTTCTCACTCAGGAATCTCCTGCCTTCTTTCTTCCTCTTATTTATAATTCCTTCCATATTTATAATTCGTTCATCCAGGTTTTTCCAAAATGTTCTCTTTTCTTTTTTCCATTTCTTCCTGATTTTTGCAGGACTCTTCTGATGTTACTTCTTCTTACTTCATTAAGCAGTTTTTTGCTGCCTTGGGCCTCCGTTACTTGATCTTCCCTCGGCCTACACTTGGCCTCCGTTGAAGTTCCCTAAATCTTCCTTGTCGTGCCCAGGGCCTACCAACCAATTTCTGTATCTACAACATTCTCAGAACACTTATTTTTTTTCCTTTGTCCAGATTTAGATTTCACTTTGCCATTGCCCTTCTCACTCATCCCGTCCTCCAACCTATACAGCGTGTGTTGGGATGTCAACGCTCTAAAGAAGTACTATGTGTCATGCACTGCCAGACGTAAGCCACCCGTCTATGTTATTTGTTGCTGTCGGTACGTTAATTTAAGTCCAACAAACCTAACCTACAAAGAATAACAAACATCTAATTTCTGCAGATGTTAAGTCACAACTAGCTATTATCAGTGACTATCATGGCCCACGACGCACTGAAACGTCTACAGTTGTGACTATCATGTCCCACGACGCACTGAAACGTCTACAGTTGTGACTATCATGTCCCACGACGCACTGAAACGTCTACAGTTGTGACTATCATGGCCCACGACGCACTGAAACGTCCACACCAAAACAATGCCTGCGATTGCCTCTGTAAAGTGCTTTCGCGGAGAACCTCTCTGTTAAGCTTCTATGTAACAGCGTGAGACTGACGAAGTATTTCCTCACACACACATGATGCTCATGTGTCTTGTATTTTTAACTTGCATCTTCCTTTTCTCCAGATTTTCATCTTAGCATCATCATCCTTATTCCTCCATATCTCTCTTTTCTCAGTTTCTTTCTCAAATTACACACTCGCTCACTTTCTCTCTCTCTCTTTTACACAGGGTTTTACAAGGTTAGGTTAAGGTTCATAACTTTATTTACAAGCTAAGAGCTGTTACCTACATTAGCTCATTTGAAGGCCTATTTATTGTTATGAGAAATACAAATGTGGAGCAGAATGAGGTTGATGCTCTCTCTTTCTCTCTCTCTCTCTCTCTCTCTCTCTCTCTCTCTCTCTCTCTCTCTCTCTCTCTCTCTCTCTCTCTCTCTCCTCGCCTTCTTCCTCCCACCTGTCATCTTCTCACGCTCCTTTCAACTGTTGCTTCACCCATCCTCCTCCGTGACTCCTCACCCATCAATCTCTCCCCTCCAACAAATCCTCCCTTCCTAAGCAACTAATAAACAATTCTTTTCTTAAGTATTTTCACTTAAAATAGTGCAAAAAAATATCATTTTTTCAACAAAACTAACATAAGAGACCTAACATAACCTTAAATAATGAACGAAATTTAATTGAGCTATATTAGACTAAATTATCTTAGGTCAGTTTAAATTTACTTAGTATTAATTTCCATCAATGATATATATATATATATATATATATATATATATATATATATATATATATATATATATATATATATATATATATATAAATCACGAATGCGCTTGGAATTTCACTATTTTTCCCAGTGGTTGTTCTACATACGAATGCATGTATGTGTGTTTTTGTATCTGTGTTTGTGGGTTTGTGTATGTTGTTTGTGTGTGTCATACAGCACACTGCTGGTGTTTTAAATTTTCCTATAAGAATATGAAATACTTTTCCCACTACCCCCATCCCCACTGCCCCCATCCCCACTGCCCCCATCCCCCACTGCCCCCATCCCCCACTGCCCCCATCCCCCACTGCCCCCATCCCCCACTGCCCCATCCCCACTGCCCCCATCCCACTGCCCCCATCCCCACTGCCCCCATCCCCCACTGCCCCCATCCCCCACTACCCCATCCCCCACTGCCCCATCCCCCCACTGCCCCTTGAACTTCCCACTACAGACTCTTCACCTGCTGCTACTGCTGCCCACTCACCTTCCTGCAGATATTTGTAGATCCTACACCTGCTACTTGAACTTAATACACCTGCTACTTGAGTTTCCTACACCTGTTACTTGAGCTTCCTACACCTGTTACTTGAGCTTCCTACACCTGCTACTTAAACTTCCTACACCTGCTACTTGAACTTCCCACAACTGCACAATACCTCCCGCATTCTAAATACCCCTTCTTTATTTCCCCCAGTTATATCCTGGGAAGTGGGGGGAGTGGGGGGAGTGTGGGGGTGAGTATTTATGGCTGCATTGCCACATTAGCATCGCCCATTGAAGAGCGGTAGAGAGGGGGGAGAGGGAGGGAGAAGGGAAAGATAGTGCAGAGTGAGGGAGAGTTGTACAGAGTGAGGGAGAGTTGTGCAGAGTGAGGGAGAGTGGTACAGAGTGAGGGAGAGTAGTGCAGAGTGAGGGAGAGTGGTACAGAGGGAAGGGTGGTACAAAGGGAGGGGTGGTACAGAGGGAGGGGTAGTACAGAGTTACGGGAGTGGTACAGAGTGAGGGGGGTGATACACAGAGAGTGGGAGTGGTACAGAGAGAGGGGTGGTACAGAGTTACGGGGAGTGGTACAGAGTGAGGGGACGGGGTACAGAATAAGGGAGAGGAGTGAAGAGAAAGGAGAGGATACATTGTAAGGGAAAGTGAGGGATAGTGAGGAGGAAGGGGACACATGCTGGGAGGGACTGGGGGGCATGGAAAGGAGTGGAGAGGAAGATAGGAGAGGAGGGAGAGGAAGAAGAAAGGAATGAACCAGGAAGACAAGTGAGGAGAGATGCATTGTCCAGCAAGATGCAATTGGTAAAGAGGGGAGAGGAAATGGTTAGAAGGGGTAGAAAGAGGAGGGAGGGAGGGAGGGAGGGGATGAGGAAGGGTGAATTGAGGAACATGAGGGGATTGGAGGGGTGGGGACAGGACGCTGAAGAGGGTAAAAGAGAGGCTGGAGGGAAAGGGAGCAGTGAGGATAGGGGTGAGGCTCGGGGCTAGATACTGGTGCGAGGGTTGCAGTGTAGGGGCGTGTGGGGAAGGTGTCTGTGTGGAGGAACAGTGGTGGGAAGGGCGGTGATTTGGAGAGGCAGTGGTGGGGAGGGATGGTGATTTGGAGGTGCAGAGGTTTAGAGGGGAAGAAATAGGGAGGGGCAGTGGTTTAGTGGGGGAGAGGTGGCGAGGAGCAGTGGTGTGGAGGGGCAGTGGTGTGCAGGGGCAGTGGTTTGGAGGGGCAGTGGTTTGGAGAGGCAGTGATTCAGAGGGGCAGTTGTTTGGAGGGGCAGTGGTTCAGAGGGGCAGTGGTTTGGAGAGGCAGTGATTCAGAGGGGCAGTTGTTTGGAGGGGCAGTGGTTCAGAGGGGCAGTGGTTTGGAAGGGCAGTGGTTTGGAGGGGAGAGGTGGGGAGGGGCAGTGGTATTGAGGGGAGAGGTGGGGAGGGGCAGTGGTTTGGAGGAAGAGAGGTGGGGAAGGGCAGTGGTTTGGAGGGGCAGTGGCTTAGAGGGGCAGTGGTTTAAAGGGGCAGTGGTTTAGAGGGGCAGTGGTTTAGAGGGACAGGGGTTTAGAGGGGCAGTGGTGGGGAGGGGTAGTGGTTTATAGGGGGAGTGGTGGGGAGGGGCTGTTCTGAGGACGGGTTGTGGTGAAGAGGTGCGACGGCTGTTAAACATTATAATCCAAATATGCTATGAGAACACCTTGTTTGTAATGGAGAGAGAGGAGAGGAGGGGGAGAGAGAGGAGGAGAGAGAGAGAGAGAGAGAGAGAGAGAGAGAGAGAGAGAGAGAGAAGACGCTTTCTTTTTTCACTTCCATACTTATCTTCGTCAGAGTGAAACAGAAACAAGGAAGGATAAACTAAAAAAAAAAACTCCATTTCTGTCCTTTCAAGCTGCCTAGACATGCTCTTAGCGAGCGAGATAAGACATTACGAAAAAGAGGTCGAGAGTCCCCATTTCTCCCTCGCTCTCACCCTTGCATCTCTCGGACATGCACTAGAGAAAGAGGACATAGGGAAGAGAAGGAAAGAACTCCACTCTCTCTCTCTCTTTCTCTCTCCCTCTCTCACCCTTCCTGGATCTCACCCCCTCATACATACCACCACACACTGCAATTGAGAAATGAGATAAGGGTGTATTGGAGGAAAGGGGAGAGGAGGAAGGAAGGGGGTTTTCACAATGCAGGCGGAGGATAATGCATGGAGGAGGGGAGGGGGGAGTGAAGGAATGGGGAAAGAGGGAAAGAGGGGGTTACTAGGGATCGTTGACGGATGACGTAGCCATAGTAACATTTCTGAGATCAGCATCCACACATTCGTTAGTATTACATTTACGATTTTTATTTATTATATCCATTGACATCGCTAAACTAGTATTTGTCATACAGTTCTTGGGAAGGAGAGGCTATGAGGCCTCGTCCACGACAGAGAGGGTCGCTCCAGTTCCTCACCATGTTTAGAAGACATGTAGAAAACATGTAGTATACATGTACATGTTTAGTAGACATGCGGTAGACATGTAGTAGACATATAGATATTTAGTAGACATGTAGTAGACAGTATTCGTATCTAATCAAGTCTTCCTACCGGAATACATAAGTATTCCGGTAGGAAGACTGCTGTGTACATGCAAATTCAGGCATATGTGAGGTATACGTGTACACACGAATATGTGCGTGCATTTATGTATAAAGCTCTACACGCATAAAATATATACATACGGATAGAAATACACACACATATACACCTGAGCCTAAAACTGCTCGAGAGAGAGAGAGAGAGAGAGAGAGAGAGAGAGAGAGAGAGAGAGAGAGAGAGAGAGAGAGAGAGAGAGAGAGAGAGAGAGAGATATCAGTGGCAATTACCACTATCTGCATTACATCAACATTAGCCAGCACCCTGCTCTTCTTGTTCCTCCTCCTCTGTCCTTCGTTATCTTTATTATCTTCTCTGCCTCTCTCTCTCCCTTTAATCGTCTTCTCGGCCCCACCCCCTCTTTATCTGGAATTGTGACACTAATCGGTTATCAAGGGGCGAGTGACTGCAGTTTCGTTGATGCACTCTGGATTATACCATTATGGCAGCTCCCGTCAGTGAGTCATCAAGGCGGATGCAATAATCCAACGTGTGGTGCGGTCAAATGCGGGGGTTCGGTTCAGCGCTGAATTCACTTACAACCGGCGTTTGACCGAATGCGGAGTTCGGTCAGATGTGAGTCCGGTTAGATGCAGTTTTGGTTAGATGGGGGGTTTAATCGGACGAAGGGTTTGGTCACAAGGTTCGACATAATAGGATTCAGTCATATCAGGGGTTCAGTCGCAACGGAGTTTGAATCTGCTGGTGATTCACTCACAGTAGAGCTGATCCTGATGCAGGGATCGTCCAGACGCAGTTTTCAGCCAAACTTTTCATTTGAAACAGGTCTTGGATGTACTCTAGCACAACGCTGTGTTCGCCGGAGTTTTGTTGTACGCAGAGTTTGGGAAACGAGAGTTTAGTAGAACGCTTAGTTAAGTGATAAATTAGACACATGTGCAACATTTGGGTATCTTTATTGGGAAAACGTTTCGCCACACAGTGGCTTCACCAGTCCAATACAAAGAAGAATGATCAGGAGTTTAAGGTAATCAGTCCCTCGGCCTGGAGTCGATGCAAACAGCCCTTCAATCTTGATAAGAATAAAGCATATGCGCAAAAAGGGGCTTATATATTGCAGACAGGTCAGTTGAAGCAGTAGTAGAAAGTGTCACCTTGTATAAATCCAAGAATTCTACGAGATTTATTAGACAGGATCTTCTGTTTTGAAATATAGGCAGAATGGAAGGAAAACAAAAAGAAGAAAGCAATAGAAATAGAAAAGAGCAAGAACAAGAAGAGTAAAGGTAAATAGAGAATAGATAAATATAGATACACACACAGACAACCATCGACAGGTAAAAAAATATAGATACACACAGACAACCATCGACAGGTAGAAAATACACACAATAACTTAGAAAATGCACACAGTAACTTAGAAAGTACACACAGTAACTTAGAAAATGCACACTCTAATCTAGAAAATGCACAGAGTAATCTAGAAGTACTATACTGACATGACCAGAGGCTACGCACATGCATCTTAGTCCCCCCTATGTATTATATAAGAGACAATTGCGTGGCAACTAAAATGTTAACTCACTCCAAATGGGCCAGCACGCCCCCTGGCTCATAAATTCCAACATCACTGTCTGTCTCCAATTATCATACATTTTATACCTCTGTATTAGTCATGTGTCTCATTCTCTATTCTCCTCTCTCTCTCTCTCTCTCTCTCTTCTCTCTCTCTCTCTCTCTCTCTTCTCTCTCTCTCTCTCTCTCTCTCTCTCTCTTCTCTTATATATATATATATATATATATATATATATATATATATATATATATATATATATATATATATATATATATATATATATATATATATATATATATAAAGCCGACAAGGCACTTGACTGGTAAAAAAACGATGTCACTCCAAATGAATGCAACTTCCGTTCTAACTGCGGGTTGGGGAGGCCGTTGAAGCAGAGGGCAAAGGGGAGAGGGTCCCCCAACCCCCTAGAACAAGGATAGTTACAACCGGTGTCCACTCTGAGCTACGGGTTCTGCTTAAATTAACATTAACTCTGTTGAAGATATTTTTCCTTCAGAACACTTTCATATAAATTCCCCCAAGACAACTAGTTATTTGTATATCTTAAGCAGTGAAATTTTCCTTTACGTCAGAATTCATAAAAAGTAAAATTAGGTCTTTACTGCTTTCCTCTCGTACAAAGAGACTTTTGTATAATAAAGTAAGTGGAAATGGAACTATCACACGTTTCTATACGAATGATTTGCATCTGTGGCTAGCGATAGAGACAGGGAAATGCAATACATTGTAGTCCTTTATTGGCAATGTTTCTCCCATATACAGGGCTTTATCAAGTGAAGTTTATGACTTTATTAAGTCACAAACTGTTATTGACTTAATCTAGCCCACTGTGTGGGCGAAATGTTGTGAGTAAAGAATCGAAGTATATTGTATTTGAGTCACTTTTCCTATAGCAAGCGAGATATGCACGGCAGCACTAACTGGACGGAAGTCAACACTAATGGGGCGGAATTCAGCACTAACGGGACGGAAGTCAACATTAATGGGGCGAATTCAGCACTAACGGGACGGAAGTCAAAATTAATGGGGCGGAATTCAGCACTAACGGGACGGAAGGTCAGCACTAATGGGGCGGAATTCAGCACTAACGGGACGGAATTCAGCACTAATGGGATGGGAGGCAGCACTAATGGACAGGAAGAAGCAGCACTAATGGGACAGGAGTCAGCTTTAGCTTGACGGAAGACTGTGAAGGATGCAGTGTTGGCTGTGAAGGATGCAGTGTTAGCTGTGAAGGATGCAGTGATGGAAAGGGGTGGGAAGGCAGGAAGGAGGGATGAATGAATTAAAGATGAGAATGTTCAACATTAAAGGAGGATAAATGATGATGTGGAGCTCTAGTGTTGTCCAGCGTTGAGCTTCAAATGTCACTAGTCAAAGAGGAACAGATCAAGAAAAATAACTATCGAAAGGCTGAAGAATGAAGGAGAAAAATCTAAATGGAGGGAGAGAGATAGATAGAGAGAGAGAGAGATGAAATTTGATTGTAAATTGACTCAGAAGAATCACATAGTAAATCTGACAAACAAGAAGTTTACAGCACATAGACGCATCTTGTATCTGCTCGTGTGTAGGGATGTGGGTGGCCTTACTGTTATGTACAAGTCCAGTGTTGTTAAGGTACCACACTTGGCTCCACTTCGTGGTCAGGAAGAAAATAGCTTCTACACAACAAGACGGGCAGCGAGCAGCAACTACACTCTGGTTATATCCTTCTCTAGGGAGAGAGAGAGAGAGAGAGAGAGAGAGAGAGAGAGAGAGAGAGAGAGAGAGAGAGAGAGAGAGAGAGAGAGAGAGAGAGGGAGATTACAATGAAAAACACAGATGGCAGAAGACATCTTAGTCTTTACTAAACCTATCCACGAGGAGGAAAATTACTATTCGAAAAACAAGCATGTATATTTTCATGGAAAAGATGAAAGTAAAAGGAAGGTGCAGGATACCTCACAAGTATTGCAATAATCACCACAGACTACTCATGGTACTCCACTGTCACCCCACCAGTGTGCATACCTCACAAGTACTGCAATAATCACCACAGACTACTCCTGGTACTCCACTGTTACCCCACCAGTGTGCATACCTCACAAGAACTGCAATAATCACCACAGACTACTCCTGGTACTCCACTGTTACCCCACCAGTGTGCATACCTCACAAGTACTGCAATAATCACCACAGACTACTCCTGGTACTCCACTGTCACCCCACCAGTGTGCATACCTCACAAGTATTGCAATAATCACCACAGACTACTCCTGGTACTCCACTGTTACCCCACCAGTGTGCATACCTCACAAGTACTGCAATAATCACCACAGACTACTCCTGGTACTCCACTGTTACCCCACCAGTGTGTATACCTCACAAGTACTGCAATAATCACCACAGACTACTCCTGGTACTCCACTGTTACCCCACCAGTGTGCATACCTCACAAGTACTGCAATAATCACCACAGACTACTCCTGGTACTCCACTGTTACCTCACCAGTGTGCATACCTCACAAGTACTGCAATAATCACCACAGACTACTCCTGGTACTCCACTGTTACCCCACCAATGTGTATACCTCACAAGTACTGCAATAATCACC